>JAFEMH010004585.1:0-201901 GCA_022495995.1 Adenophora triphylla var. japonica
GGATCTTCTTCAAGTTGCCCGGCCTTCTTTGTGAAGTACTTGGTCATGTCGAAGGCTGTAAGGACGAAGATCGGAGATGGCGTGCAAGCCTCTTTTGTTATCTCGCGGAGCATTTCGTGCAGCTCGCTTGTCCTCACGCAATGTGTTCGGGAGTAGGGAGAGTATCCTGAGGCCGTGCGTGGTATTGTTCTTTTTGATATTGATGATCCGTTGAGTGCCACGATGGCGTTTTCCCAAACCGAGCCCGGGATGTAGTTCATGTGCTTCATCATTTTCATCGGGGGAGGGATCTTGTCCTAAATCAAAGGCGAGGTCTATGTGGCACACTTGGGCCTTTGGGCTTTTCGATGGTGAACCCCTGTTAGCATCATGCCATCATCGTCGGTTTGATCTCTAAGCACCGGGACGCCGTTTGTCCCTGGTCCTTTCGTTGACTACGCTTATCACCATAGTAGATGATGGTAAAGATCTGTTCCTTGGAGCCGAACTGCTTACGCACCGATGAAGAGTGGATGCCACGCCATTGATGCGAGGTATTGCTAGCCGAGGGCGTCCCGAAAATGGCGAAGTGAATGTGATCGGGATGTCAATGACTTGGGAAATACCGTCGGGACCATTTGTTTTCCGAACCACTGAAGTTCAAAGTTGCTATTCCCAAGACGGGCGGGACGTTGAGTCGTATCTGCCTTGATTGCACAAAGTCGAGGAGTTTTAGATCGGTTGCTTTGATCCCTAGCAAATCCATCATTTTGGCGGGAAAGGACGTTCATGGATGATCCCCATCTACCAAGACCCGAGGGAGATTCAAGGCGCTCGTCCGGTTGAGCTGTTATGTGAGAGAGGCTCGTTATGGTCGGCCCCAATTTTTGGAAGGTCGAGCTACTGTGAAGGTGATGATATTGTCGTAGTTAACATTGCCAATCATCGGCTGCTTCATCGGGTATTCTTGTGATGGGAACCATGGTGCAGGCCGGGCTTTCTTCCAACTTGAGCTTGTGCGGGTAAGATGAAGTGAGTAAGGACCGAGTGAGATGTTAGCTGAGTGCGCTTGAGGCTGTGTCAAGACGGGATCTTCGGCCTTTGGGTCCCAGGTTTCGGCTTCTTTGGCGTAGGGCCCCTTTTCGATTCGTGGCTCGGTATGGGTGGCCTTTTTGTCTGTCCGTGGAGGATTCGGATTTGACCAGGAACGTGTCGGAACATTCACCTCGGGGCTTATGGTTTTGCTTGTCTCTCCCATTTACGTAGCGGGAGGACCACGATTGGCGTAAGGCGGCTGCGCATTTCAATTCGTTCACTTGTCATGGCTTTTCTTGAAGCATCAATAGTGGCTTTGAGATCTTCCCAAGACAGGGGTTGGATTATCTGGACCTTCGGGCCTTCGGTGGCGGTGCGAAGCTCGTCCCGGCTGATCATGGAGCGAGACATTGCCGTGGCCTTGTGCAGAGCTAGGCTTCTTTGGAGTAGATGACATAGTAGTCAAACTTTCCTGAGGGTTCTCCAAGGGTTCCGGCGTGGGATCACCGGATTCGTACCTCTTTTTCGGTTTTTGTTGAGAAGATAGCTTCTTCTTTCGTCGAGGACGGCCCTCTGTTCATTGCATCACAGGAATTCCATTTCCGGACAAGCACTTGCAATCGCAGGACGTCCCACCGAGATGTGTTCGTTGTTTGGCGGTGGTACCGGGACCTCGGGAGGCCGAGTGGGCAAGCTTTCCTCCTGAAGGTCTTGTGGCCTTTCGTCATAACCTTGCATGGCTCGTACGAGGGTAATAGGTTGACTTCTGGGAGACAATGAGAGATGTTAGAGGCTGTAGGAGCAGTCATGACTTGGGAAGCCCCAGGTAGTTGGGTGGCTAATGTTCCGAAGTGGTGCATGGCACCTTCGATCCAGGCTTGTTGCTCACCTTGACGTTTCTTAATAGCCATGAGGACCTGCCAAACTTCTTCCAATGTTGGGAAATTTCTCGGGGGTAAGGTCCCATTCTCATCGTTGTTATCCACTGACTTGGCCATGGGGAATTGACGGACTGTCCTGGTGACAGAGTTGGGAAGGAGGTAGGACCTTGCTGTTTTGACACTGGGAGACGGGTTCCCGGGTACTCTCGACCACTCTCTGTTAGCTGGAGGGGGTGATGGGTAAGGTTTAGACACAAGAATGGCCTAACGGGATAAAAGGGGGAAAGCTCACGTGGCATGCGGTTTCCGTTTCTTTTATGATTTTTTTTTCTGTTGTTTTAATTTACTTAAAACATGTTTTCTCAGAATCCTAGGTAGGTTGGAAAAGATTGCTCTTCTTTTTCGCAACTATGCTAGATCCTGGGTCAGTGGAGACCATCTGTGCGGCTATAAGCCCCTCGTTTTGCACCCGTATTTCGACATCCCGGGGTGGACGGCCCGGGCGAGGGTCCTATAGTGCGGCGGTTTCCACCGGCCTAAAAGAAAAATCGAACCTAAGGACCGAGCTGTCATGTTCGTTTTGATGCGTTAGCCATGTGAGATAGTGAACCGAGCCGGCCCTGAGTCAAGATCGGGTCAAGAGTTCGGCATGACCTTCTCTTTACCTTGCTTGCGCAAGGGATGCGTGACGTTAGGCGTTGGCTGGTCATATTGTCATGGCCGACGTATCAAAGGCGTGATGACATGGTGTCATGTGAGCATGGATGTATATCCAGGACGGAACATCGTGCAGGTGTAGCTTCGGAAATCAAGATCGGGTCAAGATTTTAGCATGACCTTTCATCGCTTTGCTTGCGCAGGGATCTTGAGTTCCGAGCCTTGACTCGTAAAAATGGCCGGCATGGTATATGTATCCAGCCGTATGACACCTGGACCGGGTAAAACCAACCGAGTCCGGACAGAGTGTGACTCAAGACTCAAACGTGCGGGGTTGACGCTTGGCTAGGATGGGATGTTTGGAATGATCCCGTGCGCGTCCAAGAGGCCTAGGAAGACCAAACGGACTGCAACCGAGACCACTCCGGGTTGAGGGTTGTAGTGTGCGGTGTATCCGAGGCAAAGAAGTGCGCGTAGCGTGCGGTGTAACCGAGGCAGCGAGTGTGAGTAGTGTGTGGTGTAACCGCAGGCAAGGCTGGTGCGCGTAGTGTGCGGTCTCTAAAATTCTTTTACGAGTAAAACAAGTTTTTGAAGAATTTTAAATGTATGCGAATGTATATTGATGCATTTTTTTGTATTTTTATTTTTTTTGTAAAATAAAAACGAAGCACGTGCACACACACACAACAGTTAAAGGAAGGGGTAGAATGAAAGTTTGACCCTCATCATCGTTTTTAAAAATCTTTTGTTTTGTTTAAAAAGATTTTAAAACATATTCTCCCCAGCGGAGTCGCCAACTGAAATTACTCGGATCCGAGAGGCTCGCGCCCCGGCATCTGGCATCTTTCGCGTTGGCGGCGGTTTGTCTCGCCGTTTGTTTTCGCATTTGTAGAGTCGCCACGCCATTTTTATTAAGCCCAAAACATTGAAAAAGGGCATCAGTTTAAATACAATTTTAAACTGTTTTTGTGTGATGAGATTTTGAGTTCGGAGGTCAGATGACTCCTCGGGAAGAGAATATTAGAATATTAGAGCTCACCCGAGTCGCCTCGTAAAACGAGTCTTTCGGATACCCCTAATATCCTTTAAATGTTGTGTGTGTGTGTGTGCTTTTAAAAATGCATGCTGTATCGGATGTCTACATTGTATGCTATGTATGGAAATGTATTGAAATAGTGATGGAAGGAAGCCTTACCAATGTTGGTTCGTGTCTGTCTTCCGCTGAGGAATAGTGTTTGAGGTCGGAGTAGCGTTCCGGTACGGATCGGGATTGCTTCGGGAGGGGCCGGTTGTCTGCGGACAGAGTTTCGGCGTGAGTTGATGTTGCAGGCTGCGTTCGGGCAGAGGTTCGGCGTGCGTGGGGATCGTCGGGATCACTCGGGCAGAGGTTCGGCGTGCGTTGGGGTGGCAGGAGTCACTCGGGCAGAGTTTCGGCGTGGTTTGGGATCGCCGGTTTGACTCGGAAAGAGCCGGGACACCGTGGAAAGACCAGGCAAGGCCTCGGAGTACCACGAGGGGCCTCAGAGTACCTCGAGAGTGCCTCGGGGCAGCGCGGGAGCGTCGCGGGAGCGCTCGGGGAGGCTTCGGAGCACCACGAGGGGGCTCGGAAGGCCTCGGAAGGATCCGAAAGGGGCCGGGAGTGCCTCGAGAGGACTTAGAAGGGAAGCCAGAAGGCCTAGGGAGGAAGAGAGAAGTGGGAGGTGTGTGAAAATGAGGAGGGGGAGCCCTCTATTTATAGTGCCAGATTTGGTGCAAAGAGGTCCGTACGGACCTCCCTGGTAATCCAAACTTTTGGTTTTCCTCGATTTGAGGGAATCTGTGATGATGGTGAATATTTGGAAATCATGATGTTCCCTGTGCAATAAGGTCCGTACGGACCATCTTGCATGCAAAGAGGTCCGTACGGACCAACTAAGCAAGAGGGTAATCATTTTCCCCGGGATTTGAGGGAATATTGTGGACTTTAAGAAGATTCAGTAATTATTAAAGCAAAGAGGTCCGTACGGACCATTATTGATTTTCCAATTTCCTGAAAATTCCCAAAAGGTCCTTTTGTCCCTTTTTATCCCAGAAAGGCTCCTCCCTTGGTTTGGCTGGGGGTTTAGAGAGGGTTTTGAGTGAGAGGGGTCGTCGAGACTGCGTTGATGAGTCTGCGGTGCTTCCCGTGTGTTTGAAAGGGTGTGATCCAGATTGGGGTACTTACAGCCTCGCCCGGGGCTGTCCACCCTGGGAGGTCGAAATACAGGTGGAATACGAGGGGCTTATAGACGTAGTAACGGAACCCACTGATCCAGGATCTACAGTAGTTGCGAAAAAGAAGGGCAAATCCCCTTTTCCAACCAAATAGATATTAATAAAAGACACCGTTTTAAGTAAACTGGAAGATTCTAATTTGCATATTGCCTGAGCCTTCAGCCTAAACACCTACCCCGAGTCTAAACCTTTCCTATCCCTTTCCCGCAGCGAGAAAGAAGTGGGTGAGAACACCGGGTCGGCGACTTGTTAGCACGTAATTCTCGGTGACGAAGTTCGCGAGAATCCTCGGTTTGCCGGCTTTCCGGTGTCAAAATGGCCAACATGGTAGTCAACAATGGTAATGACCAAGTAGTCGGAGAGGCCATCCCAGTTCAGCCCAAGCCCCACATATGGTATGATGTATGCGACTGTGAGGACTGTCTGGAGTATGAGTATCAAGAATGGATTAATGAAGACGCTCCTTCGAGAAAGAAGAAGAAGAGAAAGTCTACGCAGCAGAAATTAAAGGAAAGGTATGAAGCCGGGGACAAGAGCGTAGGAACTTTAGGGGAGCCTTCAGGAAAATTTGACTACTACGTCAGTTATGCAAAATAGCCCGCCAAGGAACCCATCATTCAAAGCACAGTCCTGCCTGATACCCCTATGGACAGTGACCCTCTTGAAGCAAAAAGTGCTGAATTTGTGGCCATCGTGAAATTCAATGAGAAGCTAGCAGATCTAGAAGCAGAATACAGAAAGCCTATTGAATACGTGGCCAGTCAAGGAAGAATTAAGATCCCTTCTGAAGAAGACTTCATCAGCATTATCCAGGCCAACCCTCCTGTTGGCTATACTGACAAGGTCGTGGTGTCCAAGATCAGTAAAGAGAAAATGAGTTATCAGCAGTGCATTGATAAGATGAGCCAGACTCTTCAGTCAATGAGCCCAGTTGTCACGGACGAGCTCGCCGAGAGATTGCATCAAGCTACTCTAGCTCCCCTCACCATCTTTTCACGGTACCGGCCTGTTAATGATTTCTGGCAAGTTTTTGATCAATTTGAAGTCTCCAACTTTCTGAAGAATGCTGACAAGACTGCTACTCCCAGTGGCAACAAAGAAGAAGGAGTGAGATCCCGGTCCAACCCTTGTCAAATACCCTCGAGTCAATAAGTAGTGTAGGGTCCAGAGTCGGGCCGAGTCAGAATCTTTGAATTCCGATCCTCCGAGTCATCCGAAGGCCTCACGCCTGAGGACTATCAAAATGTAATCGATGTCATCTTTCCCCTTATTTTGAATGAAATGACAGATCTTTCTGAGTATCCTCTTATTGCCAACTTAACAAATGATAAATTAACTCAAAAACTTAACAAAAGTTAATAATGAATCATTTGAACAAGATGCAAATACACTAAATGAACAATACATTAAAGAAATCTTTAAGCAAAGCTACGTAAAAGAGGAAAACCGGGCCCAAGCCGCCGAGGAGGTTTTGACAAATGTGAACTTGGGTACCGTCGAGGAACCTAAAGAGACACAGATCGGAAACTTCTTCCAGGGGGTTGAACGGCACACATCGATCGATCCGCTCGGAGAATACGTCGACGTGTTTGCATGGTCATACAGGATATGCCGGGCTAGACGGTTCGATAGTAGAGCAAAGAATCCCTCTAGCACCGGATGCTAAGCCGCATAAAAGCAAGCGAGGAAGATTAAGCCGTAATGGTCTCTACAGTCAAAGAAGAAATTGAGAAGCTACTGCGGGTAGGATTCATCAGAGTCATCGAATATCCGACATGGTTATCCAATATTGTGACCGTCACCAAGGCCAATGGGAAGGTGCGCTGCTGTGTGGATTTCCGAGATCTGAACAAGGCCAGCCCCAAAGACGATTACCCTTTGCCAAACATAGACATCCTGGTGGATTCCACTGCCAACTACGAAGTCAAATCCTTCGTTGATGGCTTTGCAGGCTACAACCAGATCAAGATGGCCGAAGAAGACCAAGAAAAGACGACCTTCACCACACCGTGGGGAACTTGCATTATACAGTGATGCCATTTGGGCTTAAGAACACCGGGGCTACTTACCAAAGGGCAGCGACCGCGCTTTTTCATGACATGATCCACAAGGAGATTGAGGTCTACGTAGACGACATGATATTTCACTCCAAAGGCGAGGATGGGCAGCACTTTGTTGACCTGCGGAAGTTCTTTGAGAGGCTGAGACAACATTCCATGAGACTAAACCCTGCCAAATGCACCTTCGGAGTGACGAGGGGAAAAGTGCTTGGGTATATGGTCATGGAGCGAGGTATCGAAGCTGACCCCCAAAAGATCAAGGCCATTATGGATATGAGGCCACCTCAAACCCAGACAGAAGTCAAGAGCTTTATGGGAAAACTGCAGTACATCAGCCGTTTCGTCAATCAGTTGACCACTATGTGCGAGCCCATCTTCAAGCTCATGAAGAAGAATGTAGATACTGAATGGACCGAAGAATGCCAGGATGCCTTTGACCAGATTAAGGCATACTTGGTACATCCTCCAGTGCTATGCCCCCCACATAGACAGAAACCTCTTCTGCTCTATCTCACTGTCACTAATACGGCAGTTGGGGCTATGCTTGCTCAGGAGAAGAAAGACTCTCGGATAGAGATTGCCATTTACTTTGTCAGCCGGAAGCTGCAGGGAAGTGAGCTCAATTACTCAGCATGTGAAAAGACCTGTACAGGACTGGTCTGGGTAGTCGGCAAGTTGAAGCATTATATGCAAGCCCACCCTGTGAATTTGGTCTCGAAAATGGACCCCATCAAATATATATTTGATAAGCCTTCCCTCTCGATGCGTCTAGCAAAGTGGTCCTTCTTCTTAGAAGAGTACGACATCAACTATGTGACCAGAAAAGCCATCAAGGGTCAAGCGTTGTCAGACCACCTGACGAACTTCCCCAGTAATGAGGACAAAGGGCCTGAACCCCAATTCCCAGATGAAGGGATCTTCGCAGTTGAGCCCGAAAACCGATGGCAATTATTCTTTGACGGAGCCGCTAACAAAAGAGGAAACGGCGTCGGGATGCTACTGGTCGATCCGAAAGATGAGCACATGCCAATAGCCCTCAAGTTGAACTTCCCTGCCACGAACAATGTTGCCGAGTACGAAGCCTGCAATGCTGGTTTGGAAGCTGCCTTAGAAAGGAATGTCAAGGAGCTCGAAGTTTACGGAGACTCAGCCATGATCATCAACCAGGTCTCCAACAAATGGAAGACTGTGGACCCTAATCTGTAGCGGTATCATGCCCATATGGAGGAGTTGACTGGACAGTTCAGAGAAGTAACTTTCCACTACTTGCCAAGGGAAAAGAACAGATTCGCAGATGCCCTAGCTACGCTAGCCTCATTGGTAGAGATCCCCGAGGGAAAAGCCAGAAAACCTTTCCGAGTGGGTAGAAGAGAAGCCCCAGCCTTCTGTTGTGAAGTAGACCTGGGACCCGAGCCTATAAAGGAACCCTAGTACAATCAAATTTACCAGTTCCTCAAAGATGGAGAGTCAGCTTTCAGAGACGAAGATAGACCAAAAGAAGGTATCAGAGCCAAGAGCTTACAAGCCCTGAAAAGGTTGGCCTCCCATTATGTCATTCTAGGAGGCAACCTGTACAAGAAGCGGTACCAAGGACCACTCCTCTTGTGCGTCACTCAAGAAAGGGCCAAAGAGTTGATGACCGAAGTCCACAATGGTCCCTGCGGTCCTCATATGAACGCCAGAGCCCTGATGCAAGTCATCGTCCGAATGGGTTACTACTGGATTTCCATGGAAACAGACTGTGTCCAGCACGTCCGAGCATGCGACAAGTGCTAGCGGTTTGCCAACCTCAACCATCTCCCGCCTCATGACCTGTACTGCATGACGACTCCTTGGCCGTTTGCAACCTGGGGTATTGATGTGATAGGGAAAATAGCCCCGTCAGGAAGCAATGGGCATGAATTTGTGCTAGTAGCCATCGACTACTTCACCAAGTGGGTAGAGGCCAAGTCCTACAAGGTCCTCACTTCCAAGAAGGTTGCCCAGTTGTGATGTACCCGATTTTTGAAATCAAACGGAGTCGCCACGCCATTTTTATTTTGAGGGCCAAAACTTTGAAAAAAGCCCGAGATCAGAGATTTAGGTTCGGAGGTCATGTTACGCGTCGGGAAGGACGTTAGTGTGCACCCGACGCGCCTCGCAAAACGAGTCTTCCAAACATTTGAAATCCTTTGTTGTGTGTGTGTGTGTGTGTGTGTGTTTTGACCAAAAAGAGTTGAAACTGAGAAAAACAAAAATAGGGAACTCTTTATAAGACTTTGAACAATCCCCAAGATTTTTGGTATGATTTTTGGGTCGAGTCTTGGCACTCAAAAGATTTTTGGATTTGAAAAGCAATTCTGCCAGAATGAAAGAAGGCAGTTGACCCTTGACTTTGAAATAGACTTAAAGGCTTCAAAACCTCAGAATCTGGGGAAAGTCCGAGAATGAAAGTTTCTTAAAACACCCTAAATAGGGTTTCTGCAAAGGAACTTTCCATTTTGGAAGTAATTTCAGGGGTCAAAACCTTCTAGAAATCTCAGATGTGAAATCTGGATTTCCAGAAGCTGATGAACTGGCCTCTAAAATAAAAATTGAAAAAAGGAGTTTTACTTACTCAAAAAATAAAATAAAATTATGTCTGGAAAGCTCTGGATGTTGGCTACAAAAAGTATTTTGTAGTCAACATCCAATTCCAAGTTTTACTGGGTCCAAAAAATAGGAAAATGGACTGAGGTCTCAGAACAATGCTACTGGACAGCAAGATGTTCTTGAGGGAAAATGTGATTTTTGGGGGATTTGCATCTATGTTCACCCCATTTTCATCCCTAGACTTGATACCACTACCTTTTGTTAAGTGGTTATCATATTCAAGTCATCCTTGGGGAATTTATGGGGTTGAAACATGTCCTTTGCAAAGGGAAAGGGGGTTTTGTAAAGATGAAACCAAGGAGAAAGAATTGACTAAAGATCTAAAATGTGGACCACTTGAGATGGTCATTCATGAAGATGAACTTCAAGATGACCATCTTAGGTCAAAACTCAAGTTAAACTAGACATAAAATAAGTCAAAGTAAGAAGAACAAGATGATCAAGAGATCAAAAGAGAATTTTAGGGTTTTGAGAAGGAGGGCTTTACCAATGGTGACACCCTATCTTCCTAGGCTTGGAATTTGACTTGAGGAGTATCAAGATTTGGTGTTTGGCTTGAGGAGTATCAAGGTTTGGTGTGTTTGGTATTTGATTGGGAAAGATTCAAGAGAAAATGGTGGCAATCTAAGGATTCCCACTGTTTTCTCTCTATATTTCGCCAGAACTTCGTTGCTGTGAGTAAGTTGTGTTTTTTTACTGAGAGAGAAGGGTTCAATTTATAGGCCCCTGTGAGGGACAAAGATGTCCGCGCGGATCCGACTGTCGCGTGCACTGTTCACTTCGCTGCTGCAGGCCTTTTGGACAGAAGGAATAATCTTTTGAAAATTCAAACTGGTTGTGTTTTTCAACTTGCCCAATTCGGATTTTTCCAATTTCTTTTGCTTTTTTGAGATTCTTTTCCTTGTTTATCTTTAAATGGCAATCCCTAATCTACCCTCACTTTGTTAGAAGTGTTAGGAATTGTTAGAAATGTTAGAAATGTTAAAACTTTCGTTAACTTTCTAACGAAAAAGCTACCAACTCAAATTGGAGCACTTACAGTAGCCCCTCGGCGACGGTGCTTTCGAAGGAAGCGGGGTCGTCGATAAGAGTAAGGCTCCATATTTGACAGGACGATCAAGTGATCGAGTGGCTGAACCTAATCAATAGGCTACCTACGTATCCCGAATGGGAATCAAGCCGGTCGTAGTTCGGGTCTTTCGACTATCTTTAGTCGTCGACCCTGGAGTGACTGTTTTAGGATGTCAACCTGGCGAGCGAGTTCTACAGTCGATTGCTGAAAGAAACTCTGTTGGGGATAAGAAATGACCCTCTTTGGTCTAATGGCTAGGGTTGTATATCCGCTCTGCTGGGGATAGGAATGACCATTTTGGTCTGGTGGCTGAACCTAATGATAGGCTACCTACGTATCCTTAAGAGGAATCAAGCCAGTCGTAGTTCGGGTCTTTCGACTATCTTTAGTCGTCGACCCTACTGCTTTAGGAAGGTCGCCCTAAGATTTGACTATTTTTGGGAAGTCACCCTATGGTCTCGATCAAGCTTTGGGGGAAGTCACCCTATGGTTTCACCGTTTTGGGAAGTCGCCCTAAGATTTTGACTGTTTTGGGAAGTCGCCCTAAGATTTTGACTCAAGCTGTGAAGTCACCCTATGATCTGACTATTTTTGGGAAGTCTCCCTATGGTCTGACTGTTTTGGGGAAGTCGCCCTAAGATCTGATTATTTTCGGGAAGTCACCCTATGGTTTGACTATTTTTGGGAAGTCACCCTGTAATCTGACTGTTTTTGGGAAGTCACCCTAAGGTTTTGACTGTTTTGGGGAAGTCGCCCTATGGTTTGACTATTTTTGGGAAGTCGCCCTGTGGTTTGACTATTTTTGGGAAGTCGCCCTATGGTTTGAATGTTTTTGGGAAGTCGCCCTGTGGTTTGACTATTTTTGGGAAGTCACCCTATGGTTTGACTATTTTGGGGAAGTCGCCTTATGATTTGACTATTTTTGGGAAGTCACCCTGTAATCTGACTGTTTTTGGGAAGTCGCCCTATGGTTTGACTATTTTTGGGAAGTCACCCTGTAATCTGACTGTTTTTGGGAAGTCACCCTAAGGTTTTGACTATTTTGGGGAAGTCGCCCTAAGATCTGACTATTTTTGGGAAGTCACCCTATGGTTTGACTATTTTGGGGAAGTCGCCTTATGGTTTGACTATTTTTGGGAAGTCGCCCTGTAATCTGACTATTTTTGGGAAGTCACCCTAAGGTTTTGACTGTTTTGGGGAAGTCGCCCTAAGATCTGACTATTTTTGGGAAGTCGCCCTGTGGTTTGACTATTTTGGGGAAGTCGCCCTATGGTTTGACTGTTTTGGGGAAGTCACCCTAAGGTTTTGACTGTTTTCAGGAAGTCACCCTATGATTTGACTATTTTTGGGAAGTCACCCTGTAATCTGACAGTTTTTGGGAAGTCGCCCTATGGTTTGACTATTTTTGGGAAGTCACCCTGTAATCTGACTGTTTTTGGGAAGTCACCCTAAGGTTTTGACTGTTTTGGGGAAGTCGCCCTAAGATCTGACTATTTTTGGGAAGTCACCCTAAGATCTGACTATTTTTGGGAAGTCACCCTATGGTTTGACTATTTTGGGAAGTCACCCTAAGATCTGACTATTTTTGGGAAGTCACCCTATGGTTTGACTATTTTGGGGAAGTCGCCTTATGGTTTGACTATTTTTGGGAAGTTGCCCTGTAATCTGACTATTTTTGGGAAGTCACCCTAAGGTTTTGACTGTTTTGGGGAAGTCGCCCTAAGATCTGACTATTTTTGGGAAGTCGCCCTGTGGTTTGACTATTTTGGGGAAGTCGCCCTATGGTTTGACTGTTTTGGGGAAGTCACCCTAAGGTTTTGACTGTTTTCAGGAAGTCACCCTATGATTTGACTATTTTTGGGAAGTCACCCTGTAATCTGACTGTTTTTGGGAAGTCGCCCTATGGTTTGACTATTTTTGGGAAGTCACCCTGTAATCTGACTGTTTTTGGGAAGTCACCCTAAGGTTTTGACTGTTTTGGGGAAGTCGCCCTAAGATCTGACTATTTTTGGGAAGTCACCCTAAGATCTGACTATTTTTGGGAAGTCACCCTATGGTTTGACTATTTTGGGGAAGTCGCCTTATGGTTTGACTATTTTTGGGAAGTCGCCCTGTAATCTGACTATTTTTGGGAAGTCACCCTAAGGTTTTGACTGTTTTGGGGAAGTCGCCCTAAGATCTGACTATTTTTGGGAAGTCGCCCTGTGGTTTGACTATTTTGGGGAAGTCGCCCTATGGTTTGACTATTTTTGGGAAGTCGCCCTGTAATCTGACTGTTTTTTGGGAAGTCGCCCTAAGATTTGATGATAATGTTCTTTTAGAAAAGTAGTTGACTAAGATATGCTTTCATACCTTGCGTGCTTAATTGCGACCTGCGCCGAAAGGACCGAGGCTACGGCTGATGTTGATGAAGAGTTGTTGGGTTGCCGTTCGTGGGACGGTTTCGCCGACGATTTGTCAGTGTTTGGAGGCATTTTGACTCGAAGGAGGAATTTGGTTGAGTCTCGCATCTTGGCCGGTGATCGTTAACCTTGTAGAAGTTGTTGAACTTGTCTTCACATTGGGACTTCTCGCTTTTGAGAACTTGGTGTCTCTGACCGCATTATATTTGAGAACTTGGCGTCCCTGACCGATTCGTATTTGAGAACTTGGCGTCCCTGACCGATTTGTATTGGAGAACTTGGCGTCTCTGACCGATTTGTATTTGAGAACTTGGCGTCTCTCGACCGATTTGTTAGACACTCGGAGGTGGTCTTCGCTGGGGGTCAGTTTTCATCCATTTGTGGACATTGGGGGTCGTCTTTAGCAAGTTGCGCACGCCGGAGCTTGTCTTTGCCAAACCGTAGATGCCGGAGGCCGTCTTCATCCGTTTGTGGACATTGGAGGTTGACTTCGTGAAGATCATCCTTGCCGAAAAGGGGGATTTGATTTCACGTTTGAATTCCCGCATTCGTTAGTGAAGAGGAAGATGCATATATGACATTCATGATGACAAGATGCATGCATAGAGCCAAAAATGATTGTGAGAGTATCCTTTTGCATATGTTTGCGAGATGATGCATTTACTTGCTTTCGAAGATGCACCTAGCCTAAGCTTTTGACAGTGGAAATTATGATTTATGATCTTCAATTCACTTAGGATTTTTCCTATTGATTCAAGTTTTGTGCATGCTACATGAGCCCTTGGGAGATTTTTGTGGGGATGCATGGTTATGTATGTGTCCTGGAGACCGCTTGGAACAGATTTTGAGCATGTGGGGATGAGAACCCTTGATCGCGATTTAAACAAATGGTTGTTGGTGAGGTTTTGTCACAGATATCACATGGACCTCAATTTTGATGAGATTGGATTCGGATCCTGGTCTTGATTGGAATTTTCTCTCTCAATCTTGGTCATTTGAAGCCGATGCCGACAGCTCTAGGGCACGTTGATATGAGTGAAGCTTCTTTCATTTGGGTGAGCCGTGACCTCGGCCGAAACCTTATCCGGAGAATGATTTGATGGAATTGCTAATGCCGGAGAAACCCCGATCTTGAATTCCGATGCTACGGGAGGCCGCCGTGTACCAAGTTACGAAGCCGAAATTCTTTCTTGATAAAATTCGGGTCCAAAAGACCGTCTTGACAAAGCCCCGGATCCCGAGTAGGCAAAGCCCGGATTTTGAAGAAGTGACTTGGCGAATCTATCTCGTAGTGAAGAACGCAATGTGGACCCAAGGATGACTATAGAAGTCCCATCTTAAAGAGCCGATACAGAGAACACGGGAGGACCGCTTAGCAAGCCCCAACCGTGAAGAAACACAAGAGCCTCCTATTGCGAAGAGTCATCATGTGACCAAGGAGGCACCCATCTTTTTAGTCAACCAGTCAATGGACAAGACTCAGGAATGTTTACGTGCAGGGGCACATTTTTCGAAAAGTGGGAATGAATCCCGATTTTGTGTATACACACTCGCTTTAGGTTTGACTCTTTTGAGAGAGTATAAGCATTACAAGGTGTGGAAAAGTGTATGGAAGCCCCTGCTGACAGAAAGACAGTGTTTGGCTCTATTTTCCTATGATGTAGAGAGAGAAGACTTGTCGAGACACTTGAAAACTTGTCTTATCTGTGATGATCACAAAGCTGCTTAAAACCCTTTGTTAATGTTCGGGTTATTCAATCCCTAAATCTGAGATGAACAAATATTTTGATTAATCACAAAAAGAAAACCAACTGATATCGAGAATCAAGCTCGGAAGGGCGGAAAGTGTATAGGGACGATCCTTGATGAGACCGGATTTTTTTTTTTTGAGATTTGTTTGTGATTTCGACCGGACCATTTCTGGTTGCCTACGTTCCCTTCATTATGAAGAGCTCAGGTCGCCGTAGTTCGTGCCTATCCCGAATGAAAAGAGAACGAATGTTGAAATTCTAGGGTCTGAGGACCTTTGGGGATTTTGAGGATTGAATAACATATCCCCTTAGAGTGTCCATGAAAGACACGGATGCGAAGCCCCAGTGGGACATCCACGGCAAGTGTTTGTGAGGAGAAATGAAATATGCTCACATGAAGGGAAGGGTTGAATTTGCACAATCTTTGATTGGTAATTTTGGACCAAGGTGGATTAGATTCCAATTTTAAGCAAGCAATGAAGCATTAATTTGATCCTGACATCGAGGATATTAGAATGAAACTGCTATCCGATAGGACCGTAGTTGGGTTTCCGGCTTCGATCGGCCATCGGGTGATTTTGGGAAATTTTGACCTCTTAAGATGAGAGGTCGGCTGGGCCTTTTGCTGACTGAACCTCTAAAGATGAGAGGTTGGCTTGTAGGGACGTGTTTGGGAAATCTATGGCGGGGAAGATTGATTGCCTCTAAGAATGAGAGGTCAAATTTTGACTTTGGCCAAAGGCGAGGGTAATGGGAGTATCCTCTAAAATAGAGAGGATGGCTTGGGATTGATTTAAGGTAATGGTGAGAGGAAGTCCAAGCTATCGACAACTTTTTGCGATCTTGCGAGAATTCAGGCTCCTTTTTTATCATTGAGAAGTCGGGGACTTTTGAGGACCGACAATTCTTCTTTTTTTTTTTTTTTTTTTTTTTTTTTTTTTTTTTTTTGACTTGGAAAGCCTCCCCGAGGAGTTGAAGATTATCTTTGTCCTTCCTTCATGGCTTGGAGATATTTTGCGCATCGCCGACTCTCGAAGCTAAACTCTTGGGCTCGCTTGGACTTTCTCTCGCATGGAGCAAAAATGATGGCTAAACCGGGTTTCAAAACACGCCGATCTTGAAATGAAAGGGTAGTGTTTAGTGAGGCTGAGGTAATGGCTTTCCTATGGGTGAAAGGTTTCAACCGCAATCCCTACTGGATGATCTAAACGAGATTTAAGTCTTCATTGCTTGCTTAAACTTTATATGAGAAAAGATCCATGCAAATTCATCGAGCAACGAGATGATGATGATGAAAGGGATGTGAAAGCATATGAGATGCAAGATGGGGAGTTGGTAAGCCCCCATTTGAGAAGGATATCAATTGGTTTTCTCACTCCGATTAGTTTAAATATTAATCATTTTCGAAGAATTAGTGGTTGAGCAAAGACAAGTGATCATTTTGGATAAAACCATTTCAATTAAGTGTAACGTGGGTGCGCAAGTGATGTCTCGAGTCTAGCAAGAAGAGAAAAAAGACTTATATTAAAAGTTAGGCATTTAACCACTATGTCCAAAATGGACTACAACGACAAATGTCCAGAAGGACTTAGGTGAAAGAAAAGTACTAGAACCTACGAAGGTTGACTCAAAAGACTATTTTAAAGATAGGTAGCCCCCAATCTAGCCGCTCTTTGCCGTTGAACCATGCATCTATTCTTCGACGCCGGAGACGGAGCTATTGCACCTTTCCATCAGATTTCCTTGGCAATCTCTTTCTTAATCCAACCACTTTCATCGCCTGCGATGGCTGATTCACCGACTTCACAAAGGGGCGAGTCAAATTCCATTATGCCCACAAGTCTTGGATCACCAAACTCGACCATGTTGACACTCATGTTGTTAGGGAGCGGGTTATTGATGGTATTAGGCCCTTCAGGCATCTCTAACCTCCCTTGCTCAATCAAATTTTGGATTGCCTTCTTCAGGGGACGCAATCATCCGTCAGTGCCCATGGTACCGATGAAAGGCACAATGCTTGGAGGTATCCAAAGGAGCGTTGGGGTTTCTTGGCCGATAATTATCCAAAGGCCGGAGCAAATCTTCTTTTACCAATCCTCAAGATATCGCTTAAAGGCATTCCAAGGTTTCTCAAGTCTTGGAGCCGGGATCGGATGCATCGGGCTTCTTGGGAACAAAGGAAGTGGCATTGTTACAGTCCGGTCCCGCGTAGCCGATCGCCTCTTTGCCTTTAGCGAAAGCGAGACTAGTGTTGGAGGGAGGAGCCCGATATCCGTAGGCAGGTGCAGCAGCTGGCTGCTGATTGTAAGCCTTTTCAAACTTAGCCCCGGAATTAACCATTGCACGCAAGTCGCCGTAGGGAAGTGGCCGAGGGAAGCTCTCAAATGCGGCTTCAAGCATGACTCGAAAGATGTCTAATTGCTCCTCGTCGAGGGAGGAATGGCCATTTCACCGAGCTTTAAGTTCCACCTCTTATAGAAATCCCCAATATTCTCATTAGGGCGCCGCATCGTTGTTTGCGAGTCAACTCTGTTTGTCTCCCATTCCAAGTTGGCTTTGTACTTATCTCGTGAAAGTACCGGTAATCTGTTCCCAAGTAGCCCTAGCTTCAGCCGCAATCGGAAAACCATTTCAAAGCCCCCGACTTCAAAGAGAGACTAAAGTAATCGGCCAACCGCCGGTTTGTGCATCCCTTTAGCCTTCATTGCCAAAGTATAGGTGTCCAAGTGAGTTTTAGGGCATGCAATCCCGTCAAACAATTCCAGAGTGGGCATCACAAACTTGTGAGGCAGGGGGACAATCGAGTCGGGATCTCGTAGGCCGAAGAGCGGTGTTCTTTTTGGCGGTCAATTCAAAGAATCCGTGCTTTCATTTCCTTGTGTTGCTCCATAAACCAAGCCAATTGGGGATCCAAAGGTGGAGCGGGAATTCTCAAACCGAAATGAGCTAGGAAGAGGAGTTACCACCGGCGGCACATTGGTGGAAGGGATACCATATTCGGCATAGGTGAAAACTCCGTCCTTGGCCCAAATTACCCCGGGGAGTGTAGGTAGGAGCTTGGGCAAAAGGATAAAACCCAGCCGACTTGCTGTTGGCTTCCCATCGCGGAAGATGGAGGCAGATCTGAGGTATCCTGATAGCTTGGATTTTCGGAGTGAGGCCCATAAGTAGGCTTAAGCGGGTCAGCGTCCCCGGATTGTTGAATTGCATGGTTGGTTGTGGCGAGGATGCATAACCGAGAGGATACCGTGGTCCCGGTGATTCGGATGAAACCGGGATGAAGGCTTGATAACCCATAGAAGTCTCGAGTGAATGGATTTGTGAAAGCCGTGTGAGGAGCAACCGAACCAAGCACCATTCCGAGGAGGGGCTCGACCGTGGCCCGTAACCGCATTGTGGCGGCATTCCAAATTGTGGTCGCGATGTGAAGGTCCTGGATTGATCGGTTCCGAACCGAGGTGGGATTCCAATCCGTGGCATTCCGAGGTATCCCCAACCATGAGAGGACATTCCGTACCGACTTTGCCCCCACCGAGGAGCCGTGAACCGATTCGTCCCATCAGCCGCATGGATCCAGCGGTCCGACCTGCAGATCGAGGAACATGTGTTCTCGTAGCACCGAAGGAGGTTGGTGGTGGCATCCCGGAGTAATCGTGGCGACCGAGATTGGGATTGGGGTCATCCTCTTCTTCCACAAAGGAAGGTGCCATCGGGATTGAGGCCGGCGGCCAAACCATGGCTCTTAATAGCCTCGATAAGGCTATTCACCAGGCTTCTTGTCGCATTCTCATCTGTTTCGCTAACCGATTCCATTGCCGTTGCTCGTCCGAGGAGTCCCGGGAGGCGGAGTGACGTTGTCCCCCTCGTTACTCACCGATGCAGACATTCCGAAACCCGGAGTTGAAACAAACGGCGGCCGATGAGGCACTCGACTCTTCCCAACCGATTAAACGGTGACCCGCCCGAAACCAAGCTTTACGCGGAGTCCGCGGGGAAAGACACGAGGGTTCGATGGCGGGAATTGAAGGAGGGTAGGTGTTTGGGCTCTTAGGCTCATGCAACATGCGCTTATTTGTTCATGTTTACTTAAAACACGTTTTATTAACCTAATCGGTTGGAAAAGATTGCTCTTCTCTTTTTTTCGAACTACTCGATTCCTCGGATCGCCGGGCCCCGTCACTACGTCTATAAGCCCCTCGTATTCCACCCGTATTTCGACCTCCCAGTGGTGGACAGCCCTGGCGAGGGTCCTATAGGGCAAGCGGGTCCCACCGACCGAAAGAAAACGATCCTAGAAGTCTCGGCCGGTAATCGAGTCTTAACGAGCATTCGATGTAAATTACGGACAAAGCCGACGTCAAAGTCAAGATCGTGTCCGAGAGCTCGACAAAAAGGCCTGGCATGATTTGACCGATAAATGTCCGCAATTGATCTTGATTTGTCGTCGCTAAGCCGTAATTAGGCATGGAATAACCGTTAATCCTTGATGACTCGGTGTCTTGCCGGGAGTCGCTGTATAATTTGTGCCGATCGAGCCGAAGTCAAGGCGCCGGTCAATACCTTGGTCAAAGTCTCTGCGGCGGAAAGCCGGCATGACTTCGACCGATTAGGGACCCGAAAGATATTGAGTCGGTATGCCGACAAAGGCTTGAAAGGAAAGGTCTATACACGTACAGGCATGACACGCACTGCACTAAAAACCAACCGGGTCTCTGACAAAGTGTGTCACGGACAAGTGCATGGTCGACACGAGGCTCCATGGGATGTTTGGGTAGTCCCGTGCTCATCCGAGAGGCGTAATAAGACCAAACGGACCGCGACAAGGATTTCCCGGTTAAGGACGTAGTGTGCAAGTGTACGGTCAACGTGCGCGTAGTGTGCAAGCAAGCCTATCTTCTTTTTCTCGAGTAAAATAAAAAAATTTATGTGTCTTAAAAGGCATGATGCATGATTTTTTTTTGAAAATTTTCTTTTGAAAAATCTTTTTTTTTTTGAAAATCTTTTTTTTTTGAAAATTAATGAACACATAAGCACATAAGCACAAAAATTCCAACAATTAGGGACATTATTTCGACAAATAAAAGTTTGACTCTTTTTTTTTCGAGGCGGCCAAAACAAACACGAAAAATGTGCAAAAATCAACACACACACAAAACAAAGGATTCCAAATGTCGGGACGGAAGCTTGACCCTCAAAAGTTTTTCTTTCTTTTTTTTTTTGAAAAGATAAAACTTGTTTAGTCCCCAGCGGAGTCGCCACTGTGATGTACCCGATTTTTGAAATCAAACGGAGTCGCCACGCCATTTTTATTTTGAGGGCCAAAACTTTGAAAAAAGCCCGAGATCAGAGATTTAGGTTCGGAGGTCATGTTACGCGTCGGGAAGGACGTTAGTGTGCACCCGACGCGCCTCGCAAAACGAGTCTTCCAAACATTTGAAATCCTTTGTTGTGGGTGTGTGTGTGTGTGTGGGTGTTTTGACCAAAAAGAGTTGAAACTGAGAAAAACAAAAATAGGGAACTCTTTATAAGACTTTGAACAATCCCCAAGATTTTTGGTATGATTTTTGGGTCGAGTCTTGGCACTCAAAAGATTTTTGGATTTGAAAAGCAATTCTGCCAGAATGAAAGAAGGCAGTTGACCCTTGACTTTGAAATGGACTTAAAGGCTTCAAAACCTCAGAATCTGGGGAAAGTCCGAGAATGAAAGTTTCTTAAAACACCCTAAATAGGGTTTCTGAAAAGGAACTTTCCATTTTGGAAGTAATTTGAGGGGTCAAAACCTTCTAGAAATCTCAGATGTGAAATCTGGATTTCCAGAAGCTGATGAACTGGCCTCTAAAAGAAAAATTAAAAAAAGGAGTTTTACTTACTCAAAAAATAAAATAAAATTATGTCTGGAAAGCTCTGGATGTTGGCTACAAAAAGTATTTTGTAGTCAACATCCAATTCCAAGTTTTACTGGGTCCAAAAAATAGGAAAATGTACTGAGGTCTCAGAACAATGCTACTGGACAGCAAGATGTTCTTGAGGGAAAATGTGATTTTTGGGGGATTTGCATCTATGTTCACCCCATTTTCATCCCTAGACTTGATACCACTACCTTTTGTTAAGTGGTTATCATATTCAAGTCATCCTTGGGGAATTTATGGGGTTGAAACATGTCCTTTGCAAAGGGAAAGGGGGTTTTGTAAAGATGAAACCAAGGAGAAAGAATTGACTAAAGATCTAAAATGTGGACCACTTGAGATGGTCATTCATGAAGATGAACTTCAAGATGACCATCTTAGGTCAAAACTCAAGTTAAACTAGACATAAAATAAGTCAAAGTAAGAAGAACAAGATGATCAAGAGATCAAAAGAGAATTTTAGGGTTTTGAGAAGGAGGGCTTTACCAATGGTGACACCCTATCTTCCTAGGCTTGGAATTTGACTTGAGGAGTATCAAGATTTGGTGTTTGGCTTGAGGAGTATCAAGGTTTGGTGTGTTTGGTATTTGATTGGGAAAGATTCAAGAGAAAATGGTGGCAATCTAAGGATTCCCACTGTTTTCTCTCTATATTTCGCCAGAACTTCGTTGCTGTGAGTAAGTTGTGTTTTTTTACTGAGAGAGAAGGGTTCAATTTATAGGCCCCTGTGAGGGACAAAGATGTCCGCGCGGATCCGACTCGTCGCGTGCCTTTGTTCACTTCGCCGTCGCAGCCTTTTGGACAGAAGGAATAATCTTTTGAAAATTCAAACTGGTTGTGTTTTTCAACTTGCCCAATTCGGATTTTTCCAATTTCTTTTGCTTTTTGAGATTCTTTTCCTTGTTTATCTTTAAATGGCAATCCCTAATCTACCCTCACTTTGTTAGAAGTGTTAGGAATTGTTAGAAATGTTAGAAATGTTAAAACTTTCGTTAACTTTCTAACGAAAAAGCTACCAACTCAAATTGGAGCACTTACACCAGTTCATCAAAGAAAACATAATGTGCAGATATGGGGTGCCCAACGAGATCATTTCCGATAATGGGTCACACTTCGAAGGAGACTGCAATAGGTTACTGTCAGAGTTCAGAATCACTCGCCATAAGTCGTCCCCATACAGACCTCAGACTAATGGAGCCGTGGAAGCTGCTAATAAGACGCTCGAACGGATTATCCGAAAAATGGCCACCCGTGGTCGTGATTGGCCCGAAAAGCTGCACTTGGCACTCGGGGCTGCGTAACGTCTGTCGTAATGCCTACAGGAGAAACTCCTTTTGCCCTAACCTACGGGATGGAAGCAGTGTTACCAGTAGAGTTGGAAATCCCGTCATTAAGGGTCCTCCTGGAAAACAGTGTCAATGAAGTAGAATGGTTGCGTAGCCGGCATGATGAGTTGGCCCTGCTTGATGAGAGAAGGCTAAAAGCCATGGAACACACCCGAGCCTACCAGAGGCGAATGGCCAGAGCATTTGACAAAAAGGTTAAGGCCAGAGACATCAAAGAGGGTGACTTAGTGTTGAAAGTGAAGCCACCTACCAGAGACAACCCCCTGGGAAAATGGGAACCCGTTTGGATCAGCCCTTATGTGGTGCAGAAGATACTATCGGGAGGAGCCATGAAGCTTGCAGACCTGGACGGCAATCCCTTTGTCCACCCAGTCAATGGTGATAAGCTCAGAAGATACTATGTTTAAGAAAATAAAAAAAATTAAAAAAAAAGAAAAAAAATCTTAGTGCAAAAAGAGTAATACCCAGCTAGGCTGAAAACCCCAAAAAAGGGCGGTCTAGGCAAAAAACAGGGTTGCACATAAAAAAAAGAAAAAATCTTAGTGCAAAAAGAGTAATGCCCAGCTAGACTGAAAACCCTAAAAAGGGCGGTCTAGGCAAAAAACAGGGCTGCACATAAAAAAATAGTTCACCAGAATGAACTACGAAGACCTGAGCCCCTTAGTCTTTCTTGTAAAAGGGGAACGTAGGCAGCCATATATGGTTCGGTCTAAACAATAAAAAAGGGGCAATCAAGCTTCCATGAAGTGCGTCCTAAACAATAAAGGGCATTTCAGTTTTCATAAAACGGGTCCCAAGCAATAAGACATTTGAATTTCCATGAAATGTGTCTTGATTAATTTCTAAGATAATATTTCTTGTTCATTACAAGTTAAAAACTTCTTGATGAGTTCAAGCACGGTCTACTCTTGACTCTGCTAACCTGCTACAAAGATCTAAAATACAAAAAAAATCCTAATAAAACTACTGTGATTGCAAAATGGCAATAAGGGAATCCTAAGAAAAGATCTGTCAGTCGTCATTCGTTGAGTGGATCTCTGGTATCCTCACTGGAGCCTCTACCAAACCCGTGTCAATAAGTGCCCTCTCTACACGAGCACGAGTCCGCACTTCCTCCCTCTGAGCCTCAGTCAAAGGAGCAACCTCGGACAATCTCTTGTATCGAGCCTCCATATCTCTCGATCGTGTCACCCGACCGGTTATGGCGACTCGCCTTAGCCTCGCCTCCCTCGTAGTCCTACTCGAGTCACAGCCGCCCCCAATAAAGCCTCCGACGTCTCTCCCCTGCACGACCCGAGTCGCTCCCATTTCCCTCTCGTACTACCCAAGTAGACAAAGTGGTCAAGATGGTGCTCTTCCCCGCTCCCGAAAATAGCCCCGGGTGGGAAAGCAAAGGTATGTCCAAGCCCTCGAGAAGAATGAGAAGCCGGTTGGATCCCTCATATCCAATGGCATCACCTCCATGGTCCGAATTTCCTCCCAATTGCTCAATGGCTCCCGTAAGGCCCCGAACCGCCCGGGATACCAAGCAGGAATGTAGAAGGACGACCGCCAGAACCCCCGGGAACCCTCACAAGCATAGGACTCCCGAAATATCCTCCCGGTCTGCAACCTCCAGCTGAGGTATCCACCAACGGATGTCCGAAGTGGATAGCCTAGCCATCGTCGCCTCCTGCCTACCCCGGTCCCGTTGCCTTGGTGCACCTCTCCGAGAAATCACCCAAGGGCACCGAGTCGGCAAAGCCCCGGCAAAGCCCCGAGCCTCTCCCCGCAGCCTCCACAAAGTCGCACAAACTGACTCCTGCACCTCATGAAATGGTCTCCCCTAGCCATCCTGTCAATGCCATGCAATGTCTCTCCCAAAACCAGTGGGACAATGTCCTTCCCAGCTCTAAAGTCTCTGACCATGTCCAAGAGACCGCTATGACAGATCCCCACGGACTCAGCAGTGAATAGAGCAGAAAATATGCAGAGAATAAAGGCATCCATAGCCACCGTGGTTGCAGCCATAGCCGGAGACTCAAACCTGCCCGGGATATCAGAAAGGTCAATCCTGTTCGGGGCTATCATCATCCCCTCAGCCTCTCCCAGAAATCTCGCAAAAGATGCAAGCTTTGCCGCCACCGGCACGTCTCCGATCAGCGGAATAGATATAGCCTCAATTTCAGGACCCCCAATCAAGGCTCGGAAGTCTTCATGCGTTGGGACAATCTCGTTGTAAGAAAAGCAGTAAACGTGTCTCCGGACATCCCAAAACCTTGCTGCTTCTCTCAAAAGGTCCCAATCGGGCGGGAGATCCCTCAAATGCCATAAAGACTTGATCTTGAAGGAAGAATCAAGCAGCCCCTTGTGAAATTGGAAGTTGTGCTTCACCCAAGATTGAAGATCGGACAGAAAACGGTCTCGCTTCCCCTTTTGCAATCTGACGGGTTTCTCCATCGCAAAATGACCAAAGATGGTGTCTTTAAGTCCAATATGTGCTCTGGGAACAATTGGGACAAGTCTAGAGTGAAAATGAAATGAAATGGCCAAGCCTTGCTTTTATTCAGAAAATAACCACCTGCAGACCGTGAGCCGCACGGCTTCATTTGCCCTCAGGACCAAACCGCACGGCTACATTAGCCCTCTGCAGAAAAAAATCTGCAGCAACCATAGTTGCTGCCCAAGGGAGTTTTCACCCACTTTTTCAACCAAAACCTGTACAAGTAATATGCAAATTCATAAAAGCATAAATAGAAAAGCAAATAAAACAGTAATACAATGTCTTCGCCCCATCGGCGCCCAAATAAAGCAAAAAATAAACAAAATGTGCATAAAAATGTGTTCATTGTTTTTTTTTGTTCCTAATCCACTCTAGAGACCTCCTAGGCCTCCGATTCTTCTTCCTCTTCATCGCTACTTAGCTCATAGACGCTAGCCTCCCTCATCAAGTCCTCCGGGTCGCTCACATCAGACAGATGGACATTATCGTGCCCGTACTCACCTGCCTAATGTCGCATTGGGTCCCCGTCCCCGTCCCCGAGGCATGGCACTGGAAGAGTACTCCAAAGCCGATGAGGTAGACGATGTGCCCCCGACATGCCTTCTCTTGCGCCCGGGCTCCTGTGTGTCCGCTGCCGCCTTTGAAGTGCAGGTCAGCTTCCTCAGAAGGGACCGGCACATGTCTTTCCAGCCCCTGTTCTGCCTGACCAGTCTGTCATAAGTGCGAGCTGGAACCTGAGAAAAAAGAGAAGAAAATCTCAGAAAAATCTCAGAAAATCTCAGAATTGCAAAAAAAAAAAAACAAAGAAAGCTGAAAAAGGGAAAGACCCTAAAAGTATACTTACAGTGCTATCAGGCGGCAGGGTATACTGGGGCTCCCTAGTGTCGGGGACAGGAATCCTCATCCTCCTTGGAACTCCATGGACCACATAAGACAGGTGCGCAGGAGGGATCGGCGGGTCAATAGGCTCATCTTCCCCATATCCCTGAGTAACCGCCGCCTTCATCGCCTTCGTGGCGTCCTCAGCGCCGCTCCACAAACACAACGTAGGGGGTATCCATGTCAAAATACTCCTCGTGGCTATACCTCCTCGGTACCTAGCTATCTCATCTCGCCCGCCAATCCCCGGGTTGTAGCATCCGTCTTTGGAGGATCATGGGGAGTAATGGCGTCCAATGGAGGGGACACGTGGCCCATCTTTGCCTCGAGAAACGGTCCCCCAAATAAATGACATCACATGTCAGCCCCGTCAGCCATCTCCTCTGCCTCGTCGCCTCAATGGCCTCTCCTAACAAAATCTCCAGATACCTGCCCCAAGGGTAGAAGTCCACTCCGTCATGTCCATCCCTGTTGATGACTGGCCTCACCATCTTGTAATCAAAGGTGATCCGGGTCTTCCCCGTGAACTTATCCCTCGCATCTCCCCTCCAGCGGATCATAGCAGGGAAGATGGTGATATCGCTCTGTTGGTTCCAAGGAAAGAACCCGATCACCTCAAGAACTGCACTCCGCATGTTCAAAACATCAAAAAGGGTCATTTCTCTCTCATAAAAGTCTCAAGACAGGAAGAGAAAGAGAAAAGAAAGAGGGACTACCTCAAGGGCAAATGAAAAGCAATCCATGGAAGCAGCCTTGTTCTGGCTGTACATGTCCAGAGAGAAATAGAGCTCTGCCAATCCGGCCTCTCCCCAGGAGACCGTCCCAATCCCATCTACATCCTCCAGAGAGTCAAGGAGGCAAGTCATGGCCAGCGTCCCAGAATTAGCAAAGATGGTGACCGACAACATCAACCACACGAAAGCTCTAGCAAGCTGGTGGGCGGTCACATCGCTAACGGCAAAGTCCCGTATGCAGTTTTGGACTGCCACCTCGACGTTCCGCGTCTCCATCCCTAGTCCCTTGGGAATCAGCTCAAACCCGACCAAAGCTCGGAACTCCTCCGCTGTGATATGGTCCCTCCAAGTCACAGGCCTCCCAGTGAACTGTAGGCCAGTGATAGCTGTGAAATCGGCGGGAGTCACCGCGCCTCTCCCCGCCTCAGATGGAAGCTATGAGTGGTGTCCCACCAAAACTCAGATAGGGCCTGGACCAAGCCCTTGCTCTTCGACGTAATATGGATTCCCCTGCCGATAGCCTCAATGAATGAATCTAGGCCGGTAGCCCGCACCAGCTGCTTGGGGTTCGCCCCATTCTTCTCAAAATCTGGCATCCTCTACCAAAGCCTGACTGCGATCTCAGATGGTCCCATGGATTTGTTCTCCTGCAGGAAGAACGCAAAAGAAGTGTGTCAGTCCTTCATCATTTTCAAAAGCATGCATATATTCAAATGGTGCACATGTTTTCAAAAGAAAAGCATTCAATAAAAAATTTTCTAGCATCCTTTGCATGAAAAAAGCATTTTTCATCACTTGAAACACGTTATGTCAAGTCCCATTGCTTTCCTAAAGCACAAAATCACAATTTTCAAAATTCTTTGCACATAAGCATTATTCTTTCGAAAAAGTGGCATGCATGAATCCTTTTCATCTTCCAAAATCTTGTTTTCTCATTGATAATCAAAATTTTGACTTAGTTCTAGCACATGCAAGAACTCCGTCTCACTTTAAACAATTATCATTCTTACTTATTTTCGAGAAAAAAGTGGGTCATTCTCATTATTTTTGTCAAATAAATTGCACATGCATGTTCTTAGCCTCATAGGTTAATCATCAATGTCTCAAAATCATTCAAAAATCCTAGGAAAATCCTAGAAAATTCCTAAAATTTGGGTCAAGCCCTAAATCAATCAATACTCAATCAAAATCGATGGAATCGAGCCAAATAAGAACGCTTACCCCAACCGGTCGCGGGTTCGTCGATTTGTGCTCTCTTCTCCCCGGATAGAGCTCCGATGGAGGCATAAGAAAGTCATACTTTCTCTCCGTTCAAACGAGTTCCTTCCTCCTCCTTTGAGCGGCCGCGGAGATGTTTCTTCTAGCTTGTCTCGGCATAGGATTGACCTCCGGATCCATTCTTGATCAAAGGAAGCAAGGGAATTGAAGGATTTTCAAATTTTCTCTCCTCTCTCTCTCTTCCTCGGCGTGTTCTTGGGCGGCAATAATGCCCAATGCCCGTTCAAATCAGGTTTTAAATAATCTGGAAAAATTAATCTTCCAGCCGTACGGCTTCTTTTTCCCCCATCTCATGTCGGGCGGCCTCATTCGCTCTGAGCAGAAATTACAATTTTGCCCCTGGACTTTCCACTTGGGCCTACAATTCCCGTTATCCTTTAACTAAGATAACACCCTTTTCAGAAGATGTCCCTTATCTCCTAAGCAATTAAGCTTTCTTCCCAGTCGCCTCCGTTAATTCCGTTATAACGGGATAACGCTAGGTGACAACCTCCGAATTGTCGAAATCCGAACTTAAGCTATCTCTATCATGAATAGTGAAGTATGCTAAGTTCTCTAAACTTAAGCTACCTCTATCATGAATAGTGAAGTATGCTGAGTTCTTCTAAACTTAAGCTACCTCTATCATGAATAGTGAAGTATGCTAAGTTCTCTAAACTTTAGCTACCTCTATCTCGAATAGTGAAGTATGCTCAAGTTCCTCTAACTTAAGCTACCTCTATCACGAATAGTGAAGTATGCTAAGTTTTCCAAACTTTAGCTACCTCTATCTCCTCGATAGTGACGTAAGCTCTAGTTTCTTCAGGCGACAACCTCCATTAATTGTCAATCAGGTGACAACCTTCATTAATTGTCAATCAGGTGACAACCTCCATTAATTGTCAATCATGTGACAGCCTCCATTAATTGTCAAAACCCTCAAGGATCCTAGACATCGTTCCTAACTATCTAGTGATGCTTGAACTACGATCAAGGCTTGATTCCTCCGGGATACGTAGGTAGCCTTTCCTAAAAGGTCCAGCCATCCGACCACTTTGGTCACCCCCGTTTCTTCGTCACTCATCAGTGATGAAGTAACCCCTCATAGAGGTCTAGATATCTGACCACATCGGTCACTTCTAGCATATCCCCAGTAGGATCAATTGTTTGACCTCTTAGGTCATTTTCTCTTCTACTTCCCCAGCAAGAGACCAGTTTCTCTTCTCCATTCCTCAGCGGATCTATTCCGAACTACGGCCTGGCTTGATTCCCACTCGGGATATGTAGGTAGCCTTCCAGAGGTTCAACCACTCGACTACCTCGGTCTCTCAATCCGTCTCGGCATTCGCCAGATCGGATCCTTTTCTATCGACAACCCCACTCGCCCTGCAAGTGACGTTGCCGAGGGGCTTCTGTAAGTACCCAAATCTGGCTCATGCCTTCCGGTTAAATTTCCCGACAATTTCGGTAAGTTTTCCGGTAATTCCCCAGACCTTCCTAGTGTTCCGGAAATATTCCGGAACTGTTCCAAAACAAATAAGGGCTGAAGGGGAAGCTTCCTAATTAAGAAACACGTTTTTCTTAATTAGGAAATGTTCTAGAATTTTCCACCTTGCATGGTTCTAGAAACATGCTGAGTCACAAGGGATAATGCCGCACGGCTGCATTAGCCCAAGGTCTCTGGCCGCACGGCTTCATTGGCCTTATCCAGACTGCCTATAAATAGAGCCCTCCTCTACCCATTTTCACAACAATTACAATACCATCAATCACACATAATACGAGGAAGACACTCCCAAGAGCTGTTGGAAGTCCAAGAAGGTGAAGAAGAAGGCCAAGAAGCCACCTCCCTCCTCCTTGAAGATCCCAAGATCAACCTTTCCACCTAGCCCAATCCAAAGAAGAAGAGGAAGCCATTGGTAACCTCTCACGCCCTAAACTTGCATCCTAATTGCTCTATGTGATTCTAATTTCTCATTGCATTTCATATATTGCTATTATCTTGTTTGGGACTTGATAGATTAAAGATCATATCTTTATACCCCCTTTCCCCCTTTGCATGCATTAGGCATCCTTTGCCATTAAAGATGTAATATTTTGAATCAAAGGTGCATCCTTTGCACCTAAAAATCCTATTTTTACATAAAAATATCATCTTCATGCATCCTTTGCATATAAAAATCCAATCTTTATGATAAAAATGCATCCTTTGCAAAGCATCCTTTGCATTAAAGATCATATCTTTATCCTAAATTAGCATCCTATGCTTTTCAAAATACAATCTTCATGCATCCTTTGCATATTTAAATCCCAATTTCTTCTTAAAAATGCATCCTTTGCATAAAAATCATGTCTTTATGCATCCTTTGCAAATAAAGATCATTTCTTTAAATCAAATGCATCCTTTGCAACCCAAAAATGTCATCTTTTCACTAAAAATGTCATTTTTACATGCATCCCCCCATGTCCCCATTAGCAACCTTGGAACGGACCGGTGTAAAAGATCCTATCTTTACATCGTTCCTTCCATAAAGGTTTCATAATTTCTTTAGAAAGGGACAACTTTGAACCCTATATCTCCGATTATCACTTAAGATGAGTATGAAGCATCTATATGAGCTCGACCGTCTTAAAAGTGTAAGATTGATGGGCTAAGGACCCTCCTTTTCTAAAGAACCTCATCTTTGACTATAAAGGGAGTCATTCTCTCGATCATGCAAAGTCCCGAGGTTAAGAATGCAATGATCATAAGTCCAAGATGAGGACGGGATCATAGTCCCGAATACATAAAATCCAAGAAATTCCGAGCGACAACCAATAAATGGTTTGTACGTCCGGAAGACGACTTGGGACATTCCCTCCCCTTATTTTCAAACACATGCACACAAGAAAGCACGCAAGCAAGCACGATTAATGAAATCTTGGGAGACTTGCTCCGGCAAGGCACCTTGGGTGAACGACGATCCGTTCTTCCCAAGGGGTAACTTAACCTCCGAACCCATAAAACCTTTTTTTCAAAGTTTTGAGGTAATCAAAATGGCGTGGCAACTCCGTTTTTCAAATTAAACCGGATGTCTTCAAACTCGCGTGAATTTCCAAATACACCGAAATTTGGGGCACACATTCACACCCGTGAACTTATCTCTTGCATCTCCCCTCCAGCGGATCATAGCGGGAAAGATGGTGATATCACTCTGTTGGTTCCACGGAAAGAACCTGATCACCTCACAGAACCAGACCTGCATGTTCAAAACATCAAAAAGGTCATTTCTCTCTCATAAAAGTCTCAAGACAGGAAGAGAAAAGAGAAAGAGAAAGAGAAGAGGGACTACCTCAAGAGAAAAGGAGAAACAATCCATGGAGGCAGCCTTGTTCCGGCTGTACATATCCAGGGAGAAGTAGAGCTCTGCTAATCCGGCCTCTCCCCAAGAGACTGTCCCAATCCCATCTACATCCTCCAAAGAGTCGAGAAGGCAAGTCATGGCCAGAGTCCCAGAATTTGCGAAGATGGTGACTGACAGCATCAACCACACAAAGGCTCTAGCAAGCTGGTGGGCAGTCACACCATTAGCAGCGAACTCCCATATGCAGTTCTGGACTGCCACCTCGACGTTCCGCGTCTCCATCCCTAGCCCCTTGGGAATCAGCTCAAACCCGACCAAAGCTTGAAATTCCTCCGCTGTGATGTGGTCCCTCCAAGTCACAGGCCTCCCAGTGAACTGTAGACCAGTGATAGCTGTAAAATCAGCGGGAGTCACCGCGCCTCTCCTGCCTCGGATGGAAGCTATGAGTGGTGTCCCACCAGAACTCTGAAAGGGCCTGGACCAAGCCCTTGCTCTTAGAAGTGATATGAATCCCCCTGCCGATAGCCTCAATGAAAAGATCTAGGCCGGTAGCCCGCACCAGCTGCTTGGGATTCGCCCCATTCTTCTCGAAATCGGGCATCCTCTCCCAAAGCCTGACTGCTATCTCAGATGGCCCCCTGGATTTGTTCTCCTGTAGACAAGCACAGCAAAGAAATGCGTCAGTCTTTCATCTCATTTCAAAAGCATGCATATCTTCAAAAGTGCACAGATTTTCAAAAGAAAAGCATTCATAAAGTTTTTCTAGCATCCTTTGCATAGAAAACACGTCTTTCATCACTTGAAACACGTCATGTCAAATCATATTGCTTTCCTAAAGCACAAAATCACAATTTTCACAATTCTTTGCACATAAGCATTATTTTTCAACAAAGTGGCATGCATGAATCCTTTTCATTGCCCAAAATCTTATTTTCTCATTGATAATCAAAATTTTGACCTAGTTCTAGCACATGCAAGAACTCCGTCTCACTTTAGACAATTATCATTCTTACTTTATTTTCGAGAAAAAAGTGGGTCATTCTCATTATTTTTGTCAAATAAATTCCACATGCATGTTCTTAGCCTCATAGGTTAATCATCAATATCTCAAAATCATTCAAAAATCCTAGGAAAATCCTAGAAAATTCTTAAAATTCGGGTCAAGCCCTAAATCAATCAATATTCAATCAAAATCAACGGAATTGAGCCAAATAAGAACGCTTACCCCAACCGATCGCGGGTTCGTCGATTTGTGCTCCCTTCTCCCCGGATAGAGCTCCGATGGAGGTGTAAGAAAGTCGTACTTCCTCTCCGTTCGGACAATCTCCTTCCTCCTCCTTTGAGCGGCCGCGGAGATGTTTCTTCTAGCTTGTCTAGGCATAGGATTGCCCTCCGAATCCATTCTTGACCAAAGGAAGCAAGGGAATTGAAAGATTTTTGAATTTTCTCTCCTCTCTCTCTCTCTTCCTCGGCGTGTTCTTGGGCGGCAACAATGCCAAATGCCCGTTCAAATCAGATTTTAAATAATCTGGAAAAATCAATCTTCTAGCCGTACGGCTTCTTTTTCCTCCCTCTCATGCCGGGCGGCCTCATTCGCTCTGAGCAGAAATTACAATTTTGCCCCTGGACTTTCCACTTGGGCATCCAATTCCCGTTATCCTTTAACTAAGATAACATCTTTTTCAGAAGATATCCCTTATCTCCTAAGCAATTAAGCTTTCTTCCCAGTCGCCTCCGTTAATTCCGTTATAACGGGATAACGCTAGGTGACAACCTCCGAATTGTCAGAACTCTAAACTTAAGCTACCTCTATCACGAATAGTGAAGTATACTAAGTTCTCTAAACTTTAGCTACCTCTATCCCGAATAGTGAAGTATGCTAAGTTCTCCTAACTTAAGCTACCTCTATCACGAATAGTGAAGTATGCTAAGTCTTCTAAACTTTAGCTACCTCTATCACAGATAGTGACGTACGCTCAAGTTCTTCCTAACTTTAGCTACCTCTATCACGAATAGTGAAGTATGCTCAAGTTATCCAAATTTTAGCTACCTCTATCCCAGATAGTGAAGTATGCTAAGTTTTTCTAAACTTTAGCTACCTCTATCTCCTCGATAGTGATGTAAGCTTTAGTTTCATCAGGTGACAACCTCCATTAATTGTCAATCAGGTGACAAGCTCCATTAATTGTCAATCAGGTGACAACCTCCATTAATTGTCAAAACCTTCAAGGATCCTAGACATCGTTCCTAACCTATCTAGTGATGCTTGAACTATGATCAAGGCTTGATTCCTCCGGGATACGTAGGTAGCCTTTCATAAAAGGTCCAGCCATCCGACCACTTTGGTCACCCTGTTCCTTCGTCACTCATCAGTGATGAAGTAGCCCCTCATAGAGGTCTAGATATCTGACCACATCGGTCACTTCTAGCATATCCCCAGTAGGATCAATTGCTTGACCTCTTAGGTCATTTTCTCTTCTACTTCCCCAACAAGAGACCAGTTTCTCTTCTCCATTCCTCAGCGGATCTTTTCCGAACTACGGCCTGGCTTGATTCCTCTGGGATACGTAGGTAGCCTACCTTAGGTTCAGCCAATTCATCACATAAGACACCCCATTTCCCTAGCGGACCCCATTTCGAACTACGGCCTGGCTTGATTCCCACTCGAGATACGTAGGTAGCCTTCCAGAGGTTCAGCCACTCGACCACCTCGGTCTCTCAATCCATCTCGGCATTCGCCAGATCGGATCCTTTTCTATCGACAACCCCACTCGCCCTGCAAGTGACGTTGCCGAGGGGCTTCTGTAAGTACCCAAATCTGGCTCATGCCTTCCGGTTAAATTTTCCGACAATTTCGGTAAGTTTTCCGGTAATTCCTCGAACCTTCCTAGTGTTCCGGAAATATTCCGGAACTGTTCCAAAACAATTAAGGGCTGAAGGGGAAGCTTCCTAATTAAGAAACACATTTTTCTTAATTAGGAAATGTTCTAGAATTTGCCACCTTGCATGATTCTAGAAACATGCTGAGTCACAAGGGATAATGCCGCACGGCTGCATTAGCCAAGGGTCTCTGGCCGCACGGCTTCATTCGCTCTTCCCAGACTGCCTATAAATAGAGCCCTCCTCTACCCATTTTTTACAACAACAATATCAACAACATCACACATAATACGTAAAATACACTCCCAAGAGCTGCTGGAAGTCCAAGAAGGTGAAGAAGAAGGCCAAGAAGCCACCTCCCTCCTCCTTGAAGATCCCAAGATCAACCTTCCCACCTAGCTCCATCCAAAGAAGAAGAGGAAGCCATTGGTAACCTCTCACGCCCTAAACTTGCATCCTAATTGCTCTATGCGATTCTAATTGCTCATTGCATTTCATATATTGCTATTATCTTGTTTGGGACTTGGTAGATTAAAGATCATGTCTTTATACCCCCTTTCCCCCTTTGCATGCATTAGGCATCCCTTGCCATTAAAGATGTAATCTTTTGAATCAAAGGTGCATCCTTTGCACCTAAAAACCCTATTTTTAAATAAAAATATCATCTTTATGCATCCTTTGCATATAAAAATCCAATCTTTATGATAAAAATGCATCCTTTGCACATGAAATCCTTTTTCAAGCATCATTTGCATTAAAGATCATATCTTTATCCTAAATTAGCATCCTATGCTTTTCAAAATGCAATCTTCGTGCATCCTTTGCATATTTAAATCTCAATTTCTTCATAAAAATGCATCATTTGCATAAAAATCATGTCTTTATGCATCCTTTGCAAATAAAGATCATTTCTTTAAATCAAATGCATCATTTGCAACCCAAAAATGACATCTTTTCACTAAAAATGTCATTTTTTAAATGCATTCCCCCATGTCCCCATTAGCAACCTTGGAACGGACCGGTGTAAAAGATCCTATCTTTACATCGTTCCTTCCATAAAAGGTTTCATAATCTCTTTAGAAAGGGACAACCTTGAACCCTATATCTCTGATTATCACTTAAGATGAGTATGAAGCATCTATATGAGCTCGACCGTCTTAAAGTGTAGGATTGATGGGCTAAGGACCCTCCTTTTCTAAAGAACCTCATCCTTGACTATAAAGAGAGTCATTCTCTCGATCATGCAAAGTCTCGAGGTTAAAAATGCAATGATCACAAGTCCAAGATGAGGAAGGGATCATAATCCCGAATACATCAAATCCAAGAAATTCCGAGCGACAACCAATAAATGGTTTGTACGTCCGGAAGACGACTTGGGACATTCCCCCCTCTTATTTTCAAACACATGCACACAAGAAAGCACGCAAGCAAGCACGATTAATGAAATCTTGGGAGACTTGCTCCGGCAAGGCACCTTGGGTGAACAACGATCCGTTCTTCCCAAGGGGTAACTTAACCTCTGAACCCATAAAACCTTTTTTTCAAAGTTTTGAGGTAATCAAAATGGCGTGGCGACTCCGTTTTTTCAAATTAAACCGGATGTCTTCAAACTCGCGTGAATTTCCAAACACACAAAAATTTGGGGCACACATTCACAACGGGGAGATAGCAAGATGTAGAATCTCAGAAAGGAATCTCACGGGGAGATAGCGAGATGCGGAATCTCGAACAGGAATCTCACGGTGAGATGGCGAGATGCAGAATCTCAAAAAGGAATCTCACGGGGAGATAGCGAGATGCAGAATCTCGAAAAGGAATCTCACGTGGAGATAGCGAGATGCAGAATCTCGAAAAGGAATCTCACGGGGAGATGAGTAATCTCACAAAAAGATGGGTAATCTCTCTAAGAGATGGGTAATCTCTCTAAGAGATGGTTAATCTCACGAAAAGATGGGTAATCTCTCTAAGAGATGGGTAATCTCTCTAAGAGATGGGTAATCTCACGAAAAGATGGATAATCTCTCTAAAAGATGGGTAATCACTTTCTCATCTTCATCAGTTCCTTTATATTTTTTATTTTTTTTTCAGTTCCTTTCTCATCTTCATCAGTTCCTATGTCGGTTCATTTGACGAAGTAGTGAGCAAGGTCGAAGCTGTAAGGGTTGGAGGTTGGGTGTGCCGTAGGAGGTTCCCCTTTTGCGGGCTGCTGCTTTGGTGCTTGCGAGCCTCTTATTTTTCCTGATGTCGGCTGGTGTTGGCATATAACCAAGCCTCTGGACTGTAGTGTGGTCCTTGACTTTGATGACTTGGTGTTAGCCTTGTAACCTTTTGCCGAGCCCCAGTCCTGGGATGAAGTTCATGAGTTTCATCATCTTCATGGCGGGAGGGATTTTGTCCCAAAATAGTGGAAGGTCCACGCTGCATATTTAGATCTTGGAGGTCTCCAAGGTGAATCCAGTTAATGCCATATCATCATCATGCTTGATCTCTAACACTGGAATGTCGTTGGTGCTGGTCCCCTCGGTGGTGACATAGACTGTGGTTAGCTCGTTGCCTTGCATAAACTTGATACATTGGTGAAGGGTGGATGCCACACCATTCATTTGATGCAGCCAGGGTCGCCCTAAGATGGCTGTGAAAGTGATTGGAATGTCCAACACTTAGAGTTCAGTGGGGATCATGCGCTTACCGAACCAGATGTTTAGAGTACCGACCCCGAGAACTGTGCGGGAAGTAGAATCGTAGGCCTTGACAGTGTGGACTGAAGGCTTCAGATATGTGGGCTTGATGTCAAGCAGGTCTATCATCTTGGCAGGCAAGACATTCATTCCGGAACCTCCATCTACCAACACGCGGGGAAGGCAACGCTCGTCCAGCTGGACTGTGATGTAGAGCGGCTCATTGTGATCAGCCCCAAATCTTGGCAGGTCCAAATCTGTGTGGGTGACGATGTTGTCGATCATCTGGATTACTTCTTCTGGAGTTGCGTCCTGGTAGGCTAAAGTCGCACGCCTACAAATTATTTACCAAGACAAGACTCGGCTACAAAACTGCAGCAAGAACAAGTCCAGGGTCGATCCACTGAAGAACAGTTATTTGTTTATGTAATGGTCACAGACCAGTTTGGGGGGTTTTGTTTGAGATTTTTAATTACTTCCTAAGAACAGAAATTAAACTAATTAAGAATAAAAACAATAATTTCGAAACACTTCAGATTTGATTCCGTCCCCACCTAATTAGCCAATTATCATTGATACCTCTTTTCAATGTCACCCTATTCACCTGATCACAAGATTTGTTTCAATCTTTGTTTCTTCTTTCAGAATAGTTACTAGCAGTGGCACACTCACTAGAAACCCTAATTAATAAATTAATCTAACTGGCACAAGTATAGATCGTTAATTAATTGATGAACGGTTTAAGAAACTAAGATCAAGAATGCTTTCTATGATTATTTCGCACAGATAATCACCTAATTTTACCCACTTCACAATTTATCATGGCACATGCATAAATTGTAAAGATGCTACTCATGAATTTTCTACACTGGCACAGTCATAGAAAACCCTAGCAAAGATTCATAAAAAGAACTAATGAATTGGCCAGATTCACAAACCCTAATTATAAATCTAGGATAAACACAAGCAAAATTATGAATATGGATAAACAAATTGAAAAGAACAATACCTCAAATTGATAATTAGAGGTTCAAGCAATCAAATCCAAAGCAAGAGATTTTAAGCTTCCATGAATGTTCAACTCTCTCTCTAGAAAAAATAAAAACTAAAGATAACCCTAAAATAATATTCTAAAGGAGTCTTTATACTCCCTTCTCAAAAAAAACCTAAAACTAATGAAACTAAAACTAATTATTAAAAGAAATAGGGAAAATAAATAATAAAATAAAATAAACGCCTCCTGCGGTCAACTGATACTGATTTCATGCCTTGGTCTAAGCGCTGCCTTGGATTCCACACGCCTTCAATTGCAACACACGTGCACAGTACCACCACTTACTTAAATTTTGATTTCCACTTGGATCCTCCATGTTCTTCTAATGTCTTTCTGGCCCCTAAACTTTGTTGCTTTGCAGTTTGATCCCTGCACTTCTGATAAACTTCGAGGAACCTCATAAAATTACAAACATATGTCTCAAAAATACCATGATCTTCCTACTACTTACCAATCCCACAATACTCAAAATTACATCAAAACTATTCTAAAATACATTAAAATAAGGATAAAATGCCCAGAAAATTAGGGAATTACATATAGTGAAATCCGCCACATCAAATTCCCCCACGCTTAGACCATTACTCGTCCCTGAGTAATATCCTATCCCCACTCTAAGCACCTGTCTAAACAGATAGCATGGGAGGAAAATGACCCCTAATCTCCTCTACTCCACCAATCCATGTCAGTCAAAAACAATACGGAATATAAATGCTTCCGTCTCCCTATCACTCCTCAAAATTATATGAATACACGGCCCTAGCTCGATACCAACTCCACCATGTAAATGGTCATCCGAACCAGGGCCCACACATAAAAGCCAAGGGGAACTAAATATGTCCTATGTTTCCCCCACGCTTGGCTCACACAGCATACACCCTCATAAAAAGAAATAATTGTCAAGGCAGTGACCCTTAACAAAAATTTACCTCGTGAAAGCACCAACGTCCCCTTATTACTCCAAGAAAGAACGAGGGTTTCTATCCTAATCACCTCTAACCGAGCCTCATACACCAAATATGAAAATCCTAACCCGAGACTCCTAACCACCCTTATTACTCCAACACCAGTGATATAAATGATAGAAAGTATTTCACTTCCTCACCTTCTGCCTAAGTGCCCTTTCGGGTTTTCACTTAGCCTCTCATTTTTTTTTTCTTCAATTTTTTTTTTCTTTTTTTTTTTTTTGTTGTAAAGGAATCAAGAAAAACAACTATACAAACCAAAAACAGCTATACAAACCCTACCCCCCTCACTAAACAATGCATAGTCCCATATGCATCAATACAAAACAAAAAAGTAAGGAATAGGGATACCTTCCGGGACTACTGAGGCGGTGGAAACAAATCTGGCCCACAAAAAGATCCTTGGCTAGAGCTACTCCCAAATTGTTGATGATTATGGGTGAATAATGGCCAAGTTTCAAGGATTTGAAAGTACAGGGGTTAAAATGAAAATAAAAAGAAAATGGGGGAGGTAAGCTTGAATTGAAAGTCTAGGGGCCAAAGTGGAAAATTGGGAAAATAAGGGACCAAATTGGTTTTAGAAAATTTAGGGGCTAAATTGAAAATTTGGTAAAAAGAAGGGAGTAAACTGGAATTAAAATGAAGGGGCTAAGTGGTAACATTGTGGAAGTGGGAGGGCCAGCAACAGAAACTTGGGGTTGGCCGGCCAAGCTACAGGCCCGCCGATGGAGGTGGCCTAGGCAGTGGGCATGGGATGTTTGATACTTCCTTCGTCTCAAAATCATTTTCATTTTTTTTTTCACACAAGCCTCTATTATTTATTTATTTTTCAGGCCCAAATATTTTTATTTTTTTTTGAAATGAGGCGGGCGCATGAGACTCCTTGAGGCAGCCGCATCGCACGCCGAGACTTGGGCTGGAATTGAATAGGCTGAGGCGGCCGCATACAAAAGATTAGGGCGGGCGCATGAATGTGCTGGAATTGGCCCCTAGCCGTCTGCTCTTGAGGCGGACGCCTGACAATGCTTTTTTTTTTTTTTTTTTTTTTTTGTACAGCCCTGCACTGATTTTTTTTTTTTCTGGGCACCCGTTTTGCTCACGTTTTGCTCCTCTCCCATATCGTGGTTTCCTACACAACATCACAAACAAAATACCTTTAGTAGCACCAATTCCGAACAAAATAAAAATGTAAAATAACCGAAAATAACAACGAAAAATGAAAATCCTGGGTTGTCTCCCGGTAAGCCGCCCTTCTTTAACGTCTTTAGCTAGACCAAATGCCGGGAAAGCCCCCGGCATAGCATATGGCTCAAGATTTTTTTTTTTATTTTTTTTTTAAGAAAAACTAACTATCTAAAATGAAAAATGCATATTATACAACTACAAATCCTTCCCCCACGCTTAAACTAAAAAAAATAAGAACAGTTTAAACGTAAGGGAATAAATGGTACCTCATTAGTGCACACTCCATCCCGTTTGAGCTCAAATTATCTGCATAAATCCCTTAGTCTTTTTGTTTATCGTGCTCAAACCTCCATGCTTCTCTGTCTCCATCGGATCACTAGCTATCATCACTTCTTCCTCACCTCCAAATGCATGCTTTTGGTGCTCAGGAAGATTCTTCACCTTTCTTGGTCCATGTTTTACCACCGGTATTTTCACCCCATTTTTTACATCATCAATTCCACTACAAACCTTGGACACATCCTCTACCTTCGGCTCAACTACACCCATGAAACATAAACCACCTTAGGGTCTTTATTGGAGTCAAAAATGTTGAACTCCATTAAATCCCCATCAAACTCCATAGTCAAAGATCCGTTGGAAACATCCAACTTAGTATGAGCCGTAGACATAAATGGCCTCCCCAATAGAATGGGAGCCTTAGGATCCGTATCCATATCTAGTACATAAAAATCTGCGGGAAAAATAAATTTACCAACCCGAACAAGCACATCCTCAACCTTCCCCTTAGGGTAGGCATTGGATCTATCCGCCAACTGAATTACTACCCTCGTATCCTGTAGAGGTCCCAACTTAAGATTTTCAAACAATGCATAAGGCATGACATTGATTGAAGCACCCAAGTCAAGCATGGCCATATGCTCAGAATCATCACCCAAAGACACAGGAATAACAAACAAACCCGGATCACTGCACTTCTTGGGCATCTTCTTATGATAGACCGCAGACACATGCTCTTTCATCTTCACCTTTTTCTGACTTCTCGCCTTCTGATCCCTCTTCAATTTACAAAACTCCTTCAAGAATTTAGCATATCTCGGGACAGTCTGCAATAAGTCTAAAAATGGGATGTTTACCTCAAGCCTCTTGAAAGTATCATATATAGCCTTGTCTGATTCCTTTGAAGCGTCTCTCTTCAATGCCTCCGGAAAAGGTGGGACGGGTTCATATTTTTGGAAAACTGGTGGCGTGTTCTTCTCTTCAAGTACTTTCTCCTTCTTCTCTGCCTCCAACTCAGGTTCCACTCTCTTCTCAACATTCTGTTCAGGCTCTATAGGAACCATTTTCCCATCAACTCTCTTCTTCTTCCTCACATAAACTGCACTTACATTATGCTTCGGAAGTTGCTCAGTCTGAGGTGGTACTTTTGCCGCCTCTCTAGCTTCCATTCTTACCATTGCCTCTGCAATCTGCTCCATTTGTCTCTCCAGACCACTGATACTAGCATCAGTCCTCTGCTGATACTGCTGAAAACCGCTTGAAAAGGCAGTCATACTCTGAGCCAGTGTACGGAACATATCTTCTGTAGAATGTCCCGGCTGCTGCAGTGGCTGCTGCTGCTGTCCATATGGTGGTCTATAAGCATTGTACTGATTACCCTGGTACTGCTGCTGCTGACCATATGGTGAACTGTACTGATACATATTAGTGGGATACTGCAGACTCTGTAGTGGACCCATCAATAATTGTCTCATCATCCCCTTAAGGTCCTCAACATCTGTCTCAAGCTTATTTTTCACACCACTACAAGAATTCGCAGCACTAACCTGTCTGAAACTCGACCTCCTGCCATGTGTCCGAGTGCTCTTAGCCAACTCATCTATAATCTCATTAGCCTCCTCAGTCGTCTTGTTGAGTATACTGCCCCCACAACAAGAATCCACCAACCGCTTATCCATGACTGTCAACCCTCCATAGAAATATACTATCAATTGATCATCATCAAATCCATGATACGGGCAACTTCTGCACAACTTATGGAACCTGTTATAATAATCATATAGCGTCTCCTCTATCTTCTGCTCCATGTTGCTAATGTCCCGCTTCATCACATTGATCTGATCTAGAGGAAAGAACTCATCAAGAAACACCTCCTTCATCTGCTGCCATGTGGTAATGCTGTTAGGCGGCAGATGGTAATACCATGCACTAGCATCATCTTTCAGAGTGAAAGAAAATGCTCTAAGGAGGAGATGCTCAATCGGAAGTGCCGGCTTCATGCTCTGACAAATCTGCACAAACTGGGATATATGTTGATTCGGGTTCTCACCGGGCATCCCAGTAAAGTGCGGTAACTGGCTCAACAAACCCAGCTTCAACTCAAATGTAACCCCAGTAGGCAGAGTGGGGAACTGAACTGCATGAGGTTGCTCGCTCCAATTTGGGGCAGTTTTCTGCCTCAATGTCTGATCTGCCATCTGTTTACTAATTCAAGACTTCCAAGCAGATTGTCAGTAGAACAGGTGTGGACCTTACAAGATTCCACACTAAAAACAATTAACAAAATTAAAAATAACTAAAAAGAAAATAAAATTAACTAAACTAAACCAACAAAAGAGAATTAAATACTAAGAAAATAAAAAGAAAAAGAACAAGAATTAAAATAAGAATGTAAACAAATAAACACCGTTCCCCGGCAACGGCACCAAAATTTGGTAGGCTAAAGTCGCACGCCTACAAATTATTTACCAAGACAAGACTCGGCTACAAAACTGCAGCAAGGACAAGTCCAGGGTCGATCCACTGAAGAACGGTTATTTGTTTATGTAATGGTCACAGACCAGTTTGGGGGGTTTTGTTTGATTTTTAATTACTTCCTAAGAACAGAAATTAAACTAATTAAGAATAAAAACAATAATTTCGAAACACTTCAGATTTGATTTCGTCCCCACCTAATTAGCCAATTATCATTGATACCTCTTTTCAATGTCACCCTATTCACCTGATCACAAGATTTGTTTCAATCTTTGTTTCTTCTTTCAGAATAGTTACTAGCAGTGGCACACTCACTAGAAACCCTAATTAATAAATTAATCTAACTGGCACAGTATAGATCGCAGAATTAATTGATGAACGGTTTAAGAAACTAAGATCAAGAATGCTTTCTATGATTATTTCACACAGATAATCACCTAATTTTACCCACTTCACAATTTACCATGGCACATGCATAAATTGTAAAGATGCTACTCATGAATTTTCTACACTGGCACAGTCATAGAAAACCCTAGCAAAGATTCATAAAAAGAACTAATGAATTGGCCAGATTCACAAACCCTAATTATAAATCTAGAATAAACACAAGCAAAATTATGAATATGGATAAACAAATTGAAAAGAACAATACCTCAAATTGATAATTAGAGGTTCAAGCAATCAAATTCAAAGCAAGAGATTTTAAACTTCCATGAATGTTCAACTCTCTCTCTAGAAAAAATAAAAACTAAAGATAATCCTAAAATAATATTCAAAGGAGTCTTTATACTCCCTTCTCAAAAAAAACCTAAAACTAATGAAACTAAAACTAATTATTAAAAGAAATAGGGAAAATAAATAATAAAATAAAATAAAATAAATGCCTCCTGCGGTCAACTGATACTGATTTCATGCCTTGGTCTAAGCGCTGCCTTGGATTCCACACGCCTTCAATTGCAACACACGTGCACAGTACCACCACTTACTTAAATTTTGATTTCCACTTGGATCCTCCATGTTCTTCTAATGTCTTTCTGGCCCCTAAACTTTGTTGCTTTGCAGTTTGATCCCTGCACTTCTGATAAACTTCGAGGAACCTCATAAAATTACAAACATATGTCTCAAAAATACCATGATCTTCCTACTACTTACCAATCCCACAATACTCAAAATTACATCAAAACTATTCTAAAATACATTAAAATAAGGATAAAATGCCCAGAAAATTAAGGAATTACATATAGTGAAATCCGCCACATCACGTCCATGGGGACCATGGTACGGGCCAAAATTTCCTCCAGCTTGAGCTTATGAGGGTATGAAGATATGAGCAGGGACCAAAGGGAAATGTTCGCCTGAGTCTGCTTGAGCTGAGGGAGGATCGGGTCCTCCAACATTTGAGAGGCACAGGTTGAACTTTGGCTGATCCTTTTGGGGATTATGCTTCTTGTTGGCAGTAAGGTTGCCGAGAATGGAGACTTTCTTGTGTCCTGATGCCTGAACTATGGTGTCAGCAGGATATTCTCGCTTTCCTACCCTTGTAGGTTCTGAAGCTGTGCTGTTTGAAGGAAGAGAAGACTCGCTGGAGAAAACTGCCCTTGCATGCTACTGTTGCCCAGAGGTATCATGAGGATTCAGATTCTGATCTGTCGAAGTTGTATCTGAGAAGCCTCAATTCTGATTAAGACCACAATGTCTAAAGATGCTTCTGACAAGCCCCAGTAATCGGAACTCAAAGTAAACCATTGGGATGAAAAAGCTCTCTTCGTGTGGCAAAGCCCCAGTCTGAAGAAATGACTTGGTGAAGCCCCAGTTTGAAGGAAGCGCTGGTCATCTATGGGGATTCTAGAGTGAATCTGATGCAGCCCCAATCTGAGTTGAACTTTATGTGGCCCGATGAGGCGACCGTCCTTGATTTTTTTTTCAATTGGTCAACCAAAGTGTATAAGAGGAATGGCTTGTAATGTATATGCGCAAGGACGTATTTTAGAAAAGTGGGAATGAATCCCGATTTTATGTGGATTCCTAGTTTAATGCAGGCACCAGAACTCGCTATGGGTTTGACTCTTTTGAGAGAGTATGAGCGTAGAGAGGTTTGGAGAAGTGTATGGAAGCTCTTGTTGACAGAAAGACAGTGTTTAGCTCTTTTTTCCTATTATCGTAGAAAAAAGAAGACTTGTCGAGACATCTGAAAACATGTTTTATCCATAATGATCACAAGATTTCTTTAAACCCTTTGTTAATGTTCAGGTTGTTCAACCAATAATATCGATATGAACAAATGCCTTGATTAACCGTGAGAAGAAAGTCATCTGATGTCACGGATCAAAGTTGGTTGTGTGTGAAAGAAAGGTCTGTGTATAGGGGAGTTCATTGTGAGACCGGGTTTATGGGATTTGTATGTGTTTATGACCGAACCATTCCTGGTTGCCTACGTTCCCCTCAGTGTAAGGAGCTCAGGTAGTCATAGTTCTGGCTGAACTGTGTTTTGTCTTTGGGAATAGGGTATGAACATTTGTGGTCCTTTTGGTGAAAAGGCTCGGATGGGATGTTTGGACGATGAGGTACGGGCCTCGAGGTGATTCCTTGACAAGTCGTTGTTGACGGCTTCTTTCGTGATTCCATTGCTTCTTGATCAGCGTCTTTCACCGGGGAGAAAGAATTTGAATGTAGCATAAGGGCTTATGATGTGTTTTTTCCTTTGCTTTGACCGTTCCATTGTTATCGACAACCTCCATTCTTCGAGCTTTAACTTTGTTTGCCCATCTGTCAAGCTTTTGATTGGCGGTGCTGGGTCCTTGGCCTCACTTTTTTTTTAAGTTCTTGTTTGAACTTTTCTCTCTTTTTTTTTCTTTTTTTTTGAAGTTCTTGTTTGAACTTTTCTCTCTTTTTTTTTTAAGTTCTTGAGGACGAAGGCAAGCTCCTGCTTGAACTTTCTCGATGCGCACGAGGGCGAAGGCGAGCTTCGAAGTTGTTGTCGAAATGGGGTCAATCTTTCGGTGTTGAGTGACCTTTTATGGTTCCTTGATGTTTCCGTCGTCGTTGACTTGGTCAAGATGATGGTGGGGACATGTTTTGGGAAGTGTATGGCTTGATAGAGGCCTTTGTGAGGTGAGGAAAGTGTATGGGGAGGGCACCAATTGACTTTCTCACACCGATTAATCAGAACATTAGTTATTTCCAGAGATTATTTGTTGAGCAATGCAAGTGATCATTTAGGATATAACCATTTCATTAGTTGTAATGTAGGTGTGCAAATAATGTCTCAAGTCTAGCAAGAAGAGAAAAAGACACTTATTTATAGAAAATTTAAGATTAACTACAATGTTCGAGGCGGACTTGATTGAACGAGGAAAGTACTAGAACCTACGAAGGTTGACCAAAAGACAATTGACAGATCTCGAGGATAGGTGCCCCTACTCTGGCTGCTCTTTTGTTGCTGAACTGCCAGGACGCTCAAGCTTTCCGTCTTTTATCAGATTCTGGATCTCATACCGCAGACCGAAGCAGTTATCAGTTATGTGCCCATGGTACTGGTGGAAGGCGCAGTACTTGCTTCTGTCAGCCTTGGCTGTGGTATTCTTTGGCTTATAGTCCGCTACAGGCTTGAGTAGGTCTTCTTTGATCAGTTTCTCCAACATCTTGCTTAGAGGCATGTCTAGTTTGTCGAAGCGACGGGAGGGCTGTCTCTCGGAAGAGTCGTTGCTTTGTAGGGCTGTGTCCCCATTGCTTGACTGATGTCCCTGCTGGAGGTGGCTGACAGTGGTGTCTTTTCCTTTGCCGGGGGCTGGTGCAGGTTTGATGTGGTTGCTACTCTATACTGATAAGATGGCTCTGTGCTCGGGGCATGCTTTTCCTTCGGGTCTTTCTCGGATGGGGGACCCGTATTGACCATGGATCGGAGATCAAGGCAGAAGCGATGGCCGACTAATGCTTTTACTGATGGCTTCAAACATGACTCGAAGGCTCTCATTTGCTCATCCTCGGGCAGTGACTTCAGGATTTCAGAAAGCTTCTGGCTCTGTTCCTTGTAAAATTCTTCCGTAGTTTCGTCTGCCTTCTGTTCTGCCGGCATAACCACATGCGGGTCGATAGAAACCTCTGGGCTGCTGGAACCTGTAACCAAAGGTCCACTGTTGGAGGGAACCATGATATGGGGTTGGACAAACGGGTTTTGAGGGAACGGAGTATAATTTAGTGGATACTGTGGAAATTGAGGGATTTGAGGCCATGAAGCAGCTGGAACGAATGCAGGCTGTCCGAAGTAATGGGTCGGAAAGGTTATGTGGGGGAAACCGGGTGAATTCTGGGCATATTGAGAGAAGGAAGTGAACACGGGAGGATTTTGAGAGATATTGGGATCTGTTTGAGATGGTCCAGCGCTGCGCTGGTTGTATTGAGTGAAAGGGGTATTATTGGCTTGGCCGTATATGATAGGGGTGCTTTGAGAGGTGGCAATATGAAGCCTTGGTCGGCTGTTTCCTTGATTTGAAGGATTCCCGTAGCTGGACGGTGGTCCCGTAGCTGGACGGTGGTCCCGTAGCTGGACGGTGGTCCCGTAGCTGGACGGTGGAGGAACCTGGTTGAAGGTTTGGGGAGCTGATCGTGAAGGATCGTCGTCCTCGATTAGGACGAAAGTACCATCTGGCTGGGGGATAGCTGCTATACCTCGCTCATTCAGAAGCTGTACCATGAAATTCTGCTGATCCTTTTTCTGTTTCTTGTGAACCTCACAGGCCCGGATGGCTTCTTCCAGTGTCATATCTGTTACCGGTGGCGGGGTTCCATTCCCGTCACGATTTCTCGGTGAGTCTGACATGTCGGAGAGTCTGGCTGAAGGAACTGAAGGAACTGAGGAACTGTCTGATGCTGCCGTAACTGTAATTCTGGCGAGGCGCTGACCCGGAATTCTGAACCACTTTTTGCTCGCTGCAGGGAACGAAAGGTAGGGCTTAGGTTTCGGAAGGGGTATTTGGCTCAAGGCTTTTAGGGTCGTGCAACGTGCATTTACCACTTAAGTCTACTTTAAAACACATTTTCTCATGATCCACACTGGTCGGAAAAGATTAGACCTTGAAAGGTTGAGATCGAAAATTGGTCCGTGAAAGGTCAAGATTTAATGTTTTGACCGTGAAAGGTCGGGATTGAATATTTGAGATCGGAGATCGTAGATCGGATCGCGAAGGTCGGGATTGACTATTTGAGATCGGAGGGCGAAGGTCTCGATTGGAGATCTGAGATCGGACCGCGAAGGTCTCGATTGGAGATCAGAGATCGGACCGCGAAGGTCGGGATTGACTGTTTGAGATCGGACCGCGAAGGTCTCGATTGGAGATCGGAGATCGGACCGCGAAGGTCGGGATTGGCGATTTGAGATCGGACCGCGAAGGTCTCGATTGGAGATCGGACCACGAAGGTCGGGATCGACTATTTGAGATCGGACCGCGAAGGTCTCGATAGGAGATCGGAGATCGGACCGCGAAGGTCGGGATTGACTATTTGAGATCGAACCGCGAAGGTCTCGATTGGAGATTGGACCGCGAATGTCGGGATTGACTGTTTGAGATCAGACCGCGAACGTCTCGATTGGAGATCGGAGATCGGACCGCGAAGGTCGGGATTGGCTATTTGAGATCGGACCGCGAAGGTCTCGATTGGAGATCGGACCGCGAAGGTCTCGATTGGAGATCGGACCGCGAAGGTCGGGATCGACTATTTGAGATTGGACCGCGAAGGTCTCGATTGGAGAGTGGAGAACGGACCACGAAGGTCGGGATCGACTTTTTGAGATCGGACCGCGAAGGTCTTGATAGGAGAGTGGAGATCGGACCGCAAAGGTTGGGATTGACTATTTGAGATCGGACCGCGAAGGTCTCGATTGGAGATCGGAGATCGGACCGCGAAGGTCGGGATTGACTATTTGAGATCGGACCGCGAAGGTCTCGATTGGAGATCTGAGATCGGACCGCGAAGGTCGGGATTGACTATTTGAGATCGGACCGCGAAGGTCTCGATTGGAGATCGGAGATCGGACCGCGAAGGTCGGGATTGACTGTTTGAGATCGGACCGCGAAGGTCTCGATTGGAGATCGGAGATCGGACCACGAAGGTCGCGATTTGAGGATTGGACCGCTAAGGTCACGACTTGAGAATCGGACCGAGAAAGGTCGCGATTTGAGGATTGGACTGCTAAGGTCAGGTCTTGAGGATTGGACCGCTAAGATCAGGTCTTGAGAATTGGACTGCTAAGGTCACGAATAAGGATTGGACCACGAAGGTCGAGATTTGAGATTTGAAATCGGACCGCGAGGGTCGCGATTGAGGATTGGACCGCGAAGGTCACGATTTGAGATTTGAAATCGGACCGTGAGGGTCACGATTGAGGAGTGGACCGCGAAGGTCACGATTTGAGATTTGAAATCGGACCGTGAGGGTCGCGATTGAGGAGTGGACCGCGAAGGTCACGATTTGAGATTTGAAATCGGACCGTGAGGGTCGCGATTGAGGAGTGGACCGCGAAGGTCACGATTTGAGATTTGAAATCGGACCGTGGGGGTCGCGATTGAGGAGTGGACCGCGAAGGTCACGATTTGAGATTTTAAATCGGACCGTGAGGGTCACGATTGAGGATTGGGCCGCGAAGGTCACGATTTGAGATTTTAAATCGGACCGTGAGGGTCACGATTGAGGATTGGGCCGCTAAGGTCGCGATTTGCGATTTGAAATCGGACCGTGAGGGTCGCTGAGGAGTGGACCGCGAAGGTCGCGATTTGAGATTTGAAATCGGACCGCGAGGGTCACGATTGAGGAGTGGACCGCGAAGGTCACAATTTGAGATTTGAAATCGGACCGTGAGGGTCACAATTGAGGGTTGGACCGTGAAGGTCACGATTTGAGATTTTAAATCGGACCGTGAGGGTCACGATTGAGGATTGGACCGCGAAGGTCACGATTTGAGATTTTAAATCGGACCGTGAGGGTCACGATTGAGGAGTGGACCGCGAAGGTCACGATTTGAGATTTGAAATCGGACCGTGAGGGTCGCGATTGAAGATTGGACCGCCAAGGTCACGATTTGAGATTTGAAATCGGACCGTGAGAGTCACGATTGAGGAGTGAACCGCGAAGGTCACGATTTGAGATTTGAAATCGGACCGTGAGGGTCGCGATTGAGGATTGGACCGCGAAGGTCACGATTTGAGATTTGAAATCGGACCGTGAGGGTAGCAATTGAGGATTGGACCGCGAAGGTCACGATTTGAGATTTGAAATCGGACCGTGAGGGTCGCGATTGAGGATTGGACCGCGAAGGTCGCGATTTGAGAATTGGACCGCTAAGGTCACGACTGGGGATTCCAAGAAATTGGACCATGCAATTGTTATTCTATTAAATGTTTAAGTTTACTGAAAACATGTGTTTCTCAGAGTCCTAAATGGTTGGAAAAGATTGCTCTTCTTTTTCGCAACTAACCTAGGGCTTGGATCAGTGGATCTCGACGCTACGTTTATAAGTCCCTCATTTTTCACCTGTAAATCGTCTTCCCGGGACGGAAAATCCCGAGCGAGGGTCCTATAAGGCAAGCGAGTTCCACCGATAAAGGAAAAGTGAACTTAAGGCTAGATGGTCACGCAAACTTACAACGTATGTGACACGTGGGCCACGGGCGAAGTCAACATCCTTAAGTTAAGGCAGAAATCGTGCCGAAATTTTGGCATGACCTCTCTTGACTCGCTTGCGCGAGGGGCCTTAGCTTTTGGCGTTGGCCAAGTTGTGGCTGGCACGGTGCATACGTTGAGGGTTGGTGACATGGCGTCACATTAAACCTTCGGGTATGTTTTTTGGCATGGCTCCGCGTCAAAGTCAAGGCTGAAAAGCTAAGACTTCGGGTCGGGAACGACCTTCGGTCTCAACTTTTAAGTTTGACTTGTGAGGGAGACCGGCGTAAAAAACATACACTTGGGCTTTATGACACGTACTAAGCCAAAAACCAACCGAGGTCTTGGACGAAGTGTGACACAAAGAGTGCATGGCTTACACGGGCTAGGATGGGCTGTTTGGGACGACCCCGTGCGCGCTCGAAAGGTGTCTGGCAGACCAACCGAGATGCAACTGAACGGTCATCTCGGGTTACGGGTCGTAGTGTGCAGTGTACCGAGGCAGCAAGTGCGCGTAGCGTGCGGTGTACTGAGGCAGCAGTGCAAGTAGTGTGCGGTCACTAAATTCTTTTCTGAGTAAAACAGAGATTTTCAGAATGTGTTTTAAAGAATTTATGCGCAGTTCAAAATGTAGCATGAAAATAATTATGAACGGAAATGCACGAACATGTTATGATTTTGAGTTGAAAATGCAACATCTTTTTTTTTAAACAATCCAATGTTTTAAAAACTGGCACTGTTTGAAATTTCTCTTTTGAAAAAAAAAAAAGCAAAGTAACACGAAGCACGGAGAAAACACGCACGCACACGAAAACGAGGAAGGGTAAACGAAAGTTTGACCCACAAAATGTTTTTTAAAACAACGGCAGTTTTGAAAAAACATGTTACGTCTCCAGCAGAGTCGCCAACTGAAATTACCCGGGTTCGCGCGAGCGAAAGCGGTTGTCTTTCGCGGAGGGTTAGTGTTTGAGACCTCGCTTTCGGGAAGGAGAGGAGTCGCCACGCGGTTTTGTATTTTGAGCCCAAACGTTGAAAAACGGCTTTTGTGAAAAATGGTGTCGTTTTTATTGGTAGCAAAAACTTAGGAAAAAGCTTTGAAAAGGGGTGTCATTTTTATTGGTAGCAAAAATGAGAAAAAGGCTTTTTGAGTACCAGAGATTGTTAGGTTCGGAGGTCACGTTACGTTTCGGGAAGAGTATTATGAGATCACCCGAAATGCCTCGTATGACGAGTCTTTCTACCTTTCTCGAAAATGTGTGCGTGTGTGTGTGGGTGTTTGCATTTTGAAAATGGGGGCTTGAATGACAAGCTTAATCTTGGTTTGAATGTCAAACGTTGATTTTTGTGATTCTGTTTGAAAAGGCGAGCGTTTGAATGACAAACGTCGGTTTTGGAGTTTTTTTAGGAAAAAGTGACACGAGAGCTGATTTTAACTGTTTAACTTAAGTGTCAAATGTTGACTTTTAAGAAAAGAGCGTTTGAATGTCAAACATCGGCTTTTAAGTTTGAAGATGATCGTTTGGATGCCAAACGTCATTTCGCGCGTTTTGAAAGAGAGTTCGAATGTCGAACTCCGGTTTTGAACCGGGCATTACATTGTTAGCGATTTTACGGGAAAAAAGCATTAAATGATTTGAGTGTCAAATGGCGGATTTTAAGTTTGAAGATGAGCGTTTGGATGCCAAACGTCATTTCGCGCGTTTTGAAAGAGAGTTCGAATGTCGAACTCCGGTTTTGAACCAGGCATTACATTGTTAGCATTTTTACGGGAAAAAAACATTAAATGATTTGCGATCAACGAATCGTTTTGCGACTCAGACTTTTGATAAGTAAATACTATCACGATCCAAACGGCTTGGACTTTGTAAATGACAGTATTTAAAGTGCGGTATCAACGGAATCAAACGACCCGGAATTGTAAAGTACGATCGACGAGCCAAACAGATCGGAATTGTAAAGTTGCGTAAAAGTAAATGATGTTCGACGGATCAAACGATCCGGAATTGGTAAATGACATGGAAGTAAATGACGATCGACGGATCAAACGATCCGGAATTGTAAATGACATGAAAGTAAACGGAACGGGGCCGGAACGCCGTTTTAACCCGAGATTACTTCTCTTACGGGAAGAGAAGAGGATCAGGGACTAAAACGTATCAGACCCCGTTAGACGATGACGTCTACATTTCAACAACGTTCGTCCGAAATGGTTGTAGCGACTGGCGCGTAAACCGAGACGGATCGAGAGTTTAAAGAGAGAGGGAGCTTCCTATGGCTAGGGTCGGCTCTTTTGGCTCGGTGGGCGTATACGGGATACGAAAAAGTGTTTGGAACGGTGTTTCGAGGTGGTGGGGGTCGTATTTGATCGAAATACGGAGTTTTCACGCAAAACGAGGTAAAACGGGGCTCGGGAAGGGTGAGAACCAGTTTAGGCCGTGGCTTTGGGATGAAAGGGAGTAATTTTTGTGTTGTTAAAATGTTTTGACAGCCTCTGTATTTATAGGTGAAATTTCATGATGAGTCCGGACGGACTGAGGGTGAAAACCAGGGGGTTTTGTGAAACTTTGGAAATTGGAGGGACTTGCTGGCAATTCTGGATTGTCTGCAAATGAGTCCGGCCGGACTGAGACTGTATACCAGGGGTATTTTAGTCTTTTCTCATTGATTTTTGATTGATGTTGATGAGGGAGCTGTGGCATGCACGCCATGTGTCCCTGTGACTCACCAGGTTGTGGGAGTTCGTGCCATTACACCCGGTTTTGTCCCTTTTTAAAATAACTGTCCGAAAAATGTCTGAAATGCCCCCGGAAAGTGTCGAAAAATGCGTTTTTCAGGGAAAGCTGTACTTTTACGTGCAACGACGTGTGTTGAGTACGCTTCGACGTTGGGATGCACGGGGCAGTTCCGAGATGTCTCGTTGGCTTGAGAACGGGGGGCTTAACGAGTTCCGGTTAACCTGGAGCGGGCCAGTTAATGGATTCCGGTTAACTTTTAACGGATTTTGGCGATCCGGATTTGGGTACTTACACCTATCCTGTCGCCATGGCCATTCATGATTTGGGGAATGGATATCGTAGGGAAATTGCCAAGAGCTCCAGGAGGAAAAGTATTTCTACTAGCCATGACAGATTATTTTTCCAAATGGATAGAAGCTGAAGCGTATATACAAGTCCGTGACAAGGAAGTTATCTCTTTCATAAAAAGAAACATATTCAGTATGTTTGGGATACCTTCAGAGATAGTATATGATAACAGCTCCCAGTTCATTAGTAGGAAAATGCAGGATTTCTTAAAGAGATGGGGAGTCAAGATGGTGACATCTCACCTGTTCACCCTCAAGAAAATGGATAGGCAGAATCCAGCAATAAGATTATCATAAGAAATTTAAAAAGGAGACTGGACCAAAAGAAAGGAAGATGGGCGGAAGAGTTACCATTGGTTTTATGGGCTGACAGGACGACATCTAAAAATGCTACTGGTCAGACTCCCTATTCTCTAGTATTTGGGACAGAGTCAGTCATTCCAACAGAAGTTCTAGTACCTACAGCCAGATACGGTTTTTTGACACCTGAGCATAATAAGGACATCTTGACACATGACTTGGATATTGTAGACGAGCTAAGAGATATGGCTAAAATTTGGATGGCAGCATATCAGAAAATGGTAGCCAGGTCTTACAACAAAAATGTAAGGGTTAGAAGATTCCAAGTAGGAGACTTAGTCCTACGAAAGGCATTTCAAAATACAAAAGAGCTCAACGCAGGCAAGCTTGCCCCAAAATGGGAAGGATCCTACCTGATTGATGCACATGCCGGGAAAGGAGCATATCGCCTGTCAACCCTGGATGGCCAAATGATCCCACGAAGTTGGAATGCCATTCATCTTAAAAGGTATTACATCTAGAAAATGCCTTCCTAAGCCTCACCTCATCCTAGGTAGGGACAATCCTATATTGAATATGAGTAACCTTTCATTTCCCTACTTGTCATTTTTTATTTTACTTTACTTCAAAATAAGATGTCGTTAACATAACCTGTGGAGGGGCGTCAACATAGTTGACGTCCATCTCTAACATATATATGTCTTGCAAGATGTTGACATATGAAAGTGGGGACATATCGAAAGTATTCAAGTCAAAATGACAACGAATTCCCCTCCGTCAGAGACTGGCCATCTAAAGTAAAGGTACACAATCCCTTCTAAGGTTTAAAGAGTTAATTGCCTCTTTCTAAAGATGTTAGGTTGCCACACCTTCGCCTGTAGCGCAAGATATCTATTTAATTGAGGTGTGGGGTGGGCCTATATGAGTAAAATTATATAGCTTACCCATTCCCACTCAATTAAATGATTGATCTTATGTTTTATTCTTGTGGTTATGACATATACGTGTCATCTTAAGCACCTACAGTTTTGAATTTTTTTCATGTCACCTTACGAAATTAACATGTGATCATTCAAGAAAACTTCATCAAAATTATACCAAGTCCTGACATACTTGAAAACTACCAAACCAGAGTTTTTCTAAAAGCTACCATAAAAACATTCCCAAAAGTTAAGATATTGTACCAACATCCAAGCTACTAAAACTGAAAAGAAAAAGTGTTGAACCAACCCAACACTTGAAATAAATTGTCTTTGGTCCTTATGGACCGATTACATACCAACAAAATAAAAATTGTCTTTGGGTTTCCACCCACATATTTCTAGCAAAAACAAACAAACATGTTTACCTTTTCAGATGGCGGCTGCCTCAGATGTTGCCTTCGGAGTAACCTTTCCGACCTCTGTTCCTTCCTTCACAATTCCTTCCTGGGGACTGGATGACACCTCACCTTCATCCACCGACTCCATTGTTAGTTTGGCCAGATTGACATACTCTTTGTTAATGTCCCAATCCTGAGATTTACCATCTTGGTGCTTCTTCATCATTTTGATCCTGCTTTGAAAAACAGACTTTGCAGCCGCAATCTTGCAAGACTTCCTCACATCGTCAATCTCCTTAAGATGATCACCTTCACTTTTGGCCAAGCTGTCTAGCAGATCCTTCACTGTCTTCTCTTGCTCTTCCAAAGTCTTCACTTGCTTTTCCAAAGTTTTCTCATGTTCCTTCACTTTGTTCTCCAGTAAAATCTTTTCTTTTCTAGCCAGAGCTGCCTCTGACTTGGACTTCTTCTTGACCATCTCATTTTCCTTCACCAAGTCTTCCAAATATCCCACCACCTAGGACATAAAAAATTGACATCAAAGGATATCATGAAAGATAGGAATCGGTCAAAATTTAGTTAGCAACACCTTACCCCTGTTGTAAAGCTCATATATTTCTTCTTAAACTCCCCCACGGGCATCCCTTCAAACACGTCTCCTACTTCAATCACCTCCTCTTGGATGGCCTTCCTCTTTCTCACCCTAGAACCAATACCAGCACTCTCCTCTATTGCAGGGTTCTTCTTGGAAATCAGTGGTGGCTTCGTCTCTATCTTGGGAGGAGAATCTCCAAACATAGCGTCAATATCATCCAAATCAAAATCTGATCCCGAGGCAACTGGCTTAGAGACTGCACCAATATATGAAGAATGTCAAGAAATAGTATGCGTTAACTAAAGAAACAGGATAAAGAGACAACATGCTTACCTGTAGACATGATAACAGAGGGTGATGCCCTATCGTCTTCCCGAACAGCCAAAGGTGCTTCTAGTAGGCCTCTAGGTGACCTCTTGTTTAGGGGCAGTTTGAAGAATTCTTCAAGTTTTGCTAAAGTATCCTCCTCCGGTGGGAATAGTTCTCCCCAGTCAATATCTGCAAAAAGGTAGGAAAAATTACGATTTCAGTCTAACTCAAAAGGAAGAAATCACAAAGTCAGAAATCGAAATACCTCCCTTATTCCATTCGCTTGGTATTTCGTCCCCTCCTTCGATTGATGCTCTATCAACAAAGAAAAATCTATTTTTCCATCCTCTATCGTTTGAAGACGTCGTGGTCATTAGAAAACTCCTACCCGACCTTTTCTTAAAAAGATACCTTTTTGACCCAAAGGGCTGAAAATCATATGAGTAAGCTATCTCATTAAGCCCTAGGTTCTGACCGTTTTTCCTATTAACTTTGATCACAAATGCGAAAATTCTTCATGCCATGGGCATTAATTGGGGGTAAGCGAGTTGGGTCCTTTGGAAAAATTCAGAAATCAAAGAAGGAAAATGATAGCTAAACCCTAGGAGGAAGGAATATTCAAGAAAGCAAATCCACTTTTTAGAAACAGATCAGACCTAAGGTTGACGGAGAAGGGGTGAAAGATGGCACCTTCCGGGAAGCAACATTGCCGTTTTAGCGACTCAATCTGGGTGTCGCTGAACACACATGTCTCCTCGTCTGGCTTAGGAAGGAGGTCTCACATTCGAAATCCTCAAAATCAACCTCTATGGGATCTTGCGGAGACGACGCACTCTTAGTCTTGGAGGAACTCCATCTAGTCCTACCCATGGTAAACAAGAAAGCAAGAACGGAAACAATGGAGTCAAGGAAAGAGAGAAGGAGCGGAGAAGTTACCTTACAAAGAGTACCGTCGTGATAAGAAACAATTGGAAGGTTTTAGAAGCTTTTAAATCAACCAAGCGGTTGTTTAAACCAAAGAGGGCTCTTATTCCAAAAAACTGCTTTTCCCAATTAAACTCTCCAACCGTCCAATTACTTCACGTTTTACTATGGTTGTCAAATCATGCAGAAGACAGTTGGCTCCTTTTTGAAAAACATTTGCCTCTTCAATTTTCGTGATAGACAAATATTGTTATGGGTATTTTTCAGCATGGTGACATCCTCAGTTGCTCCTGCATGTCAAGATGATATTCCACTGTAAGTATTGCTTAATATTTACTTATTCATTTTTTATAATATTATTCATTATTATTTTACAGTAAAACAGAAGAGATAAAACCGGGATACAGCCAAGCACGATCAACTTTTCTTCAACGTCAAAGTGGACTTGGTCTTTGGACGTTGTGAAGATAACCATGCATGACGAGATTATAGGGATTAGTAATTATCCGTTTATAATTTTTGTTATTTAAAGGGGATATGGAGACGGAAAACACACATTCATTATCACTCTACACACGCACGGCTTGTAAACCTCTCCATTATCTTCCAAACTTGTAACCACGATTCTTATAGTGAAACATTTAAGGTTGGAGACCTAACTCCCGGGGTTTTTTCCGAAGAGGTTGTCATCTCTAAGGTTTTCCTCGTTAACAAAATCCTTGTGTCACTCTTTACTTTCGTGTTCTTGTTCCATTTAATTGAATTATAGAATATCTTGGTCGTAATGGTGTGGTTGAAATCTAATATTTTTGGATGTCGTTATTTTTTGAAAAAAAATCATTAGTTTCGTCTAATATGATTAACAAAAACTAACTATTTTATGTCATTAGGCGGTAAGGTTAAATTAAATGCATCTACTCCATCCGATGCATCTGTAATTGCAAAAACGAAAAAAATAAAATCCGTCGTAGAACATTGTATGGGAATTAAGGAGAAATTTATAGTACTCCCTCCGTCCCTAAAAGTTTATCCCATTTAACTTTTTAGTTAAACTTTGATCACAAATATATGACAATTTAATTATGTTCATGAAATTCTAAAAATTCCTATTGATTCACCATTAATAATATTATCAACAACTTTTAGAATTTCATGAACATAATTAATCTCTCATAAATTTGTGGTCAAAGTTCAACAAAAAAGTCAAATGGGACAAACTTTTAGGGACGGAGGGAGTAAAACTATCAAAAATAAATAAATACACGGATGGTTAAAATAAATTTTTTATCATATTACACTAGATCGGAAAGGTGATCGGCCTTAAATCATTTATCACATTAGAGAATTTATATAAATCATATAGTATCAATTTTTTTCTTTCAACAAAGAATTATTGAGAACATAAATTACCAGTCATACTTCTTCTCCCATATGTTCCCCGTAAGAGTGTACTTCAAGAAATAGAAGCCATCGACGCTCGCTCTCCATACGCATTTATCAGATGGAGATGCCATCCCTTTCGATTTACAATCGTCTCCCATTTCCGGATAAAACACATTTAAAGCCTTGTGCTTCATTTTCCACCAAAACTTGCATATACATACTGGCTTTTTAGAAGGAAATGGTACAATAGGGAAGGACAAATAATCTACATTGGTAACATTGTCACAACCGTAAGGACTATTATTTAAAAAACAACATATTTTCAAGTCGGTAGCAGGAAGGTTGTCCAATATATAAACTTCATATGTGGCATTTGTGGTGAAAACACAAATTACAAATAGAATTGCTATGCGAATAAAATTTCTGATGCAGTAATTCATGATTAGTAGGAGAGGTTCTAATAAGTTTTGTCTATAACAATTACTAAGTACAACTAAAAGCCTTATTTATAACAAAGTATTTGATGATGGAAAATAAGAGAATACAATATATCTTTAAAGTTAAATCTAGATTAACAAAATAACATGGAAAATAAGAGAATATATCCTTAAGATTAAATCTAGATTAACAAAATAACAAGGAAAATAAGAGAATATATCCTTAAGGTTAAATCTAGATTAACAAAATAACATGGAAAATAAGAGAATATATCCTTAAGATTAAATCTAGATTAACAAAATAAGAGGGAAAATAAGAGAATATATCCTTAAGGTTAAATCTAGATTAACAAAATAACATGGAAAATAAGAGAATATATCCTTAAGATTAAATCTAGATTAACAAAATAACAGGGAAAATAAGAGAATACTCCCTCCGTCCAATTTGTTACCTCATTGTTACTGTACTCACGTAAATTAAGGAGAGAGTATTATATTGAAAGTGTTGTGAGTGTGAAAGTAAAATAGGAGAGAGAATGAGTGGAGGGAATAGTAAATTATAATGGTGTTGTAAGTATTAAAATAATGTAGGAGAGAGAATGAGTGGGGTAGGGTTAATATTTTAATGATATAAACTTTTCATTTTAGGTAAAAAAACAAAGTGTAAAGTATGTATTTGGACACCCAAAATAGAAAGTGTGAAGTAAGTAATTGGATGGAGGGAGTATATCCTTAGGGTTAAATCTAGATTAACAAAATAACAGGGAAAATAAGAGAATATATCCTTAAGGTTAAATCTAGATTAACAAAATAACATGGAAAATAAGAGAATATATCCTTAAGGTTAAATCTAGATTAACAAAATAAAAATTACATGGTGAGATTTTCTCAAATATAACAATTACTAAGTACAACTAAAAGGCTTATGTATAACAAAATATTTGATGATGGAAAATAAGAGAATACAATATATCTTTAAAGTTAAATCTAGATTAACAAAATAACAGGGAAAATAAGAGAATATCCTTAAGGTTAAATCTAGATTAACAAAATAACATGGAAAATAAGAGAATATATCCTTAAGGTTAAATCTAGATTAACAAAATAAAAATTACATGGTGAGATTTTCTCAAATACTTCCTCTGTCCCTAAATGTTTGTCTCATTTCTCCTTTTCCTTTGTCCCAAAAAGTTAGTCTCATTTCCAAATTTAAAGCTTCAAAATCACTAAATTTTCAAAACTTGTAACATTTAGGGACGGAGTATTACATAACGGCGGTGTATATTATCAATAATTTTCAAAGCGTTCGTAAAAATAATCAAAATTAAAGCTTCAAAATCACTAAATTAAAATGTTTGAAAAGTTAAATGGGACAAACATTTAGGGACGGAGGGAGTATAACAATTACTAAGTACAACTAAAAGGCTTATGTATAACAAAATATTTGATGATGGAAAATAAGAGAATACAATATATCTTTAAAGTTAAATCTAGATTAACAAAATAACATGGAAATGGAAAATAAGAGAATATATCTTTAAAGTTAAATCTAAATTAACGAAATAAAAATTACATGGTGAGATTTTCGCAAATATGACCATAAGATTATGTGAGTTCAAAAATATAGCCAATATAATCACGAGTAGGTCTGCTGAGAAACGCGTTTCTCCATAACTATGGAGAAACGCGTTTTTAATAGCCAGAAACTATACGTTTGATAACCAGAAGAAAATTTCTGGATATCAGTCTCAAAGGGTTCTGGATATCCAGAAGCTTTGGAACGGATATCCAGAAGACTTTGGGCGGATATCCAGAAACATATTTGAAGCCAAATCCAAGGCCAAGACCACAAATTGCTTATTGAAGGTTTCTGGATATCCAGAAACCTTCAAATGTATATCCAGAAACCATCAAATGAATATCCGTAAACATATTTGAAGCCAAATCCAAGGCCAAGACCAGGAAAATGCTTATTGAAGGTTTTCGGATATCCGTAAACCTTCAAATGTATATCCAGAAACCATCAAATGAATATCCGTAAACATTTTGAAAGTTTCGGATATCATTTTGAAGGTTTCTGGATATCACTTTCATAAGCTTCTCGATATCCTTTCAAAGGGTTCCGATATCCGAACCTTTGAGACCGATATCCGAGAGTAACCATGGGACAAGGTCATGGCCAATACAAAAAGTTTCTGGATATCCTTTCAATAGCTTCTGGATACCCGTAACCCGTTTCTCCATAACTTATGGAGAAACGCGTTTCTCCCTAGATTTTACGTATAATCACGTCCTGGCCAAACCTTTTCGTTTTGAGGCGGCGATTTCTTCAAAAGAGCTTTTTGTTGGAAAAATAAAGTGTTTAGAAAAAAATAATGTGTTATTTTTTAAATGGGTTGTTTGTCAAATGACTCAATTGATTGTGAGTTTGTGTTCTACTCCATGAGAACAATGAAATCATATATTCATTTGTCCAAAATGACTGAGGAATGAATGAAATATTAAGGCTAAAAGTTAGTGGGTTGGAAGTGAGAAATGTGGTTATCCCACATAGAAAAGAAATGTAAAAGGAGACTATTTTATATACTCCTACACTTTAGTAGGGAGTAAGATTGTGGAGCATAGAGGCTCTCTCTCACGCACAGGTGCGCGGGGGGAGAGGGGGTGCAAATCATAGACCGAACTCATGAGTGTCCTGCGGACACGAATGTAGGTCCAAATTGGACTACTTGCGCTAGCCCACTTTTTGCACTTTTTTTTCAAACTTGACCCACAATCTGTAACTGCCGCCAATGATTTCAAAGGGCTGTGTAACTGCCGCAAGAGCTGATTGATTGCGCTAATTGATTTCAATAACTGCATCGATTAAGAAATTAAAAAGGGTTTTAATTTTCAGACAATTTCGATTTCTTTGACAGCTATAAAAAGGGAAGAACACAACAAAATGAAAAACACGCTGATTTCCAGAATCACTCTACCCTCCAATTCGTTGCATATAACAATTATTTTCTTTGGCCTCCTGCATATTGCATCCGGTGATGATACCGTCCAGACATAACTTCAATTCTTTTTTTTGGCCTCAACATAAATTAGTTTATTTCTTACAAGAATTACGATGAAAATCAAAATCATACATACAACCATAAAATTGAAAACCATCTTCAAAACTTGCAAAATACTGTCCAACATGTTGCTTATAAGAATCATCACAAAGAGGAATCCAACACCTACTAAATTTCGGTGAAATAAATAACTTTGAAGAAGCATCATCACTCTAAACTAAATAAGAGTCCACATCATTAATACTTGAAAGGTTAAACCCTAAAACATTATCGCTTCCTACACCTTAAAAAATAATTCAAAAGTAAGAATAAAAAATATTGAAAACAACACAAATACTGTTGGATTTAGTAGATAATTATCTACTGAATCCAATTGCAAATCAAGAAAATACACATAGATTGATTAGCTAATTATCCACTGAATTCAAGTCCAATTATGAAAATATACATGGTTTCAGTAACTAATTAAATACTGAATTCATATGCAACGTTCAAAATACACATGTATTCAGTAGCTAAGTATCTATTGAATTAAAGAGAAAATCATGAAAATACACATATTTTCAGTTGCTAATTATCGATTGAATCCAAGTGCAATCATGAAAATATATGGATTCAGTAGGTAATTAGCTACTGAATCCACATGCAATGTACAAAATACACTTGGATTCAGTAGCTAAAATATATATTGAATCTATGTACAATCATGAAAATACATCAAATAAATTATTAGAATACAAGAATATCTGAACTAAAAGCTTGATTTTTTTCCATAATACCACTATGTTGGGAATTTAGTGGTACCCCTGTTGCAATTTAGAGAAAGAACAATAAACCCACAAGCACAATAATGGAAGAAACACACACACAAGAACACAAGAATTGTTTACCCGGTTCGTTCAACACATGAACTACGTCCGGGGGCAATTGCCAAGCCAATATTTTATTAGACTCCTTCTAATATGCTGCTACAATATGTTCTAGGTCGTAACTATGCTTATATAGCAGTACAAGGAAACCCTAAATCAAATTAAGAAGAGATTGTATCAAAGTAGGAAACAAATCAGCCCAGGAAAATCCCACCCGACAGATGGGCGGTTGCCCAACATGCCCATGGGCGGTCGCCCATGATGAATTTCCTCCGAGCCATTCCGTCTGTCCAAGTGTGCGGTTGCCCACCATGCCCATGGGCGGTCGCCCATGACTCCAGAAACACGTTTTGAACTCCTCCTTGATCTCACCAACTCCTCCGACTTAGACTCCTTTTCTTCCTCATAGTTTAGGACTCCAATCCCAACAATCTCCCACCGGAGACTAAACTAATAAGCATAGAAACACCCATCAACTCCCACCACGGAGTAATGACCTTCGAACACATTTCCCCCATGTTGGCTTGACACTATCGAATCTCCCGCTCAAGTACTAAGGCGAGTTGAAACCAAGCGATGTTTCAACCCCTCCGTGTTAGATAGTTCTTGCCTCCCCAAATCATCTTCTACCTTGATTTCTCTCCGCAAGTCTAACTTCGCCTTCTCCCTCCAGACCCACCTTCCTCGCAATGCTTCCCCTTGAAACTTGGACGTAGCTTGTTTCTTGCATCGTCTTCTTTTGGTCTGAATACGCTCTCTGTTAGGGCACTTGGACTTCCACACCGCGTTGATCAACTTTGTGTCCTTCTCCCCCCTAACATACCGTTTCTTGATGTCTCTCCTTTCTACACCAATAGGCCGGTTCTTTAGCCTCTTGCTCCCACCGGAACGAATATTGACATTGTAGGTAGAGTACAACATCTTCTCCTTAACCCCATGAGCTATCACCTTAGCCCCCTTTGTGACTTTCCAAGACTCACCAATGAAGATCCCACCATACCCTTCACTGTCAAGTTGTCCCACAGAAATCACTCTTCTCCTCAAATCCGGAACATGCAACACATTGTGTAGTTGTAAAACAGCCCCGTTAGGTGTCTTCATCATCACATCCCCCTTACCTTTGATCTTCAATGGTTGACCATCACCAAGATAGATAACCCCAAAATCTCCAGTTTTATACCGCTCCATTGATGCTGCATCCTCACTAGCATGACAAGAAGCTCCAGAATCCAACACCCAATCTTCACCCGACTGCTCCTCTCCTAGGATTAATACATCCCCAGCATCCACCACGTGTGCACCACCATCTTTGTTCGGACAGTCATAACTGATATGACCCAATTCGCCACAATTGTAGCACTTGACCTTTTTCCCCTTTTTCGATCCTCCCTTTCCCCTATTTCTCTCCACCCTAAGTGCAGCCCCATCTACGGAAGATTCTCCCCTTTTCTCTTTCCTTCTCAACTCCTCTTAAAGGATGAGATCTCTAACCTCCATATACACCAATGGTGTTTTCGACGTACTAATCGTTGTGATAGTTACCTCCTAACTATCAGGCAATGATTTTAGTAGAAAACATGCTAGCACTTCATCGGAGAAAGTAATATCAACACTTTTCAATTGGTCCACCATACCTTTGAAACTGCCGATATGACTTGCTGCTGTCTGCCCCTCTGACATCTTCGCATTCGCAAACCTCTTTATCAAATGCACCTTATTGATATTAGACTGCTTCTCATACATGTCTGACAGCGTTTGTAGCAGCTCCACCGTTGTCTTGGCCTCCATAGCGTTCCGTGCAACGTCGTCGGTTAGAGCGCTCCTCACTGCTCCTAACGCCTTCCGATCTAACGTCTCCCAATCCCCTTGTGACATGTCTTCGGGTTTCTCCTTTAAGGGTTTATGAAGATCCTTACAATAAAGGTAATCTTCAACCCTTGTCCTCCAGAATGTGAAATTCACACCGTTGAATTTCTCGATTGAGTTCTTCATCTGATTGCTTCACCAAGTCCCCAAGAACGTGATTCAAAATTAATCAACTAATGAAACTTTGAATCCTCCAAACCAAGGCTTTGATACCAGTTGTTGGGAATTTAGTGGTACCCCCGTTGCAATCTAGAGAAAGAACAATAAACCCACAAGCACAATAATGGAAGAAACACACACACAAGAACACAAGAATTGTTTACCCGATTCGTTCAACACATGAACTACGTCCGGGGGCAATTGCCAAGCCAATATTTTATTAGACTCCTTCTAATATGCTGCTACAATATGTTCTAGGTCGTAACTATGCTTATATAGCAGTACAAGGAAACCCTAAATCAAATTAAGAAGAGATTGTATCAAAGTAGGAAACAAATCAGCCCAGGAAAATCCCACCCGATAGATGGGCGGTCGCCCAACATGCCCATGGGCGGTCGCCCATGATGAATTTCCTCCGAGCCATTCCGTCTGTCCAAGTGTGCGGTCGCCCACCATGCCCATGGGCGGTCGCCCATGACTCCAGAAACACGTTTTGAACTCCTCCTTGATCTCACCAACTCCTTCGACTTAGACTCCTTTTCTTCCTCATAGTTTAGGACTCCAATCCCAACACACCAAACTGTTGGTGTAATGCCCTAGGCTTTAGTTATGTTTAACTGAAAACCGTTATGTATCATCTTTATCGTTTATGTTTATTATTTGATTATTATATAGTTTGCATATTTATTGTAATAATCTCCGTCCCTGATTATTAAGAGAATAATTAGTATAATTGTCAATGGATAATCATATGATGATTATATGCATAGAGATGCACATTGAAATTATGGGTACTTGTCAGAGAACAAGTAACTGGACTTGACCCGTATGAGATTTATGTCATGGTCAAATGTCATAATTAAATCTCATATGGTCACTTCATTTAGTCCCTAGACCTGAGATTATCATGACTTTACACATGATGAAAGTTATGTTTGATTTTAGTCAAACGGTATCTTAACACGATATCTATAAAGGCTATCTTTGGCATGATCGGATTCATGATGGGAAGGATGATAAGTCAAAATGGAATTTGTCCCTCGAAAGAGAGATGTTTTGCTTGGGCCCCTCAATGAGTGATAATGATGAAAGCGTGTGGCCACACCCCAATATGATTGGACTATCATTATACTCAAGATCGAGAAAGCATTGAACAAATACAAGTTGACGTGGACCATGACTTCAGTGTTCAATATAACATCGTGAGACAAAGGGATAAATGAAAGTGTACCATTGGAAACGTGAACTCTTACGTTGTGTTATTTGGGTAGACATAATGGCTTGCTAGAGTCCGCTTATGTCTTATGAGAGCCGATATGATCGGACTCATTGCCAACATAATACAATCCTATTGGGTCACACACAAATAGAATGAATTGGTTGAACAGGAGGAAGAATGGTTGAGAGTTTCTGTATCTGGCTATATATACCGCGCGACATATTAAGCCAATGGCTTAATATACCGCGCGACATATCAAGCCCTACGCGGTTTGATGGCTGTTCTCCTAATACGATTAGGAGACATATTCATACTATTGTAGTATAAATATGTGAGGTCTGTCAGACCTAATTCCCTAGCCGAATTTTTCAATAGAAATTCACAATCAAAAGTCCTCTCAATATTCTTCCATAAGTTTTAGGAATCTAGCAATTCCCAACCCGAGAATTGTTCTCGACATTCATATTTGTGTGGATTACCAAAAGAGGGTCTTAGTTTTGTTCAAACAAATCAAAGACCTAGAGTTCAAATCAAGATCCAAAGGAGTTGAAGATTCAAGATTTGAAGATCAAAAGTTTGTGATTACGAATCACATAATTATCCGTTCGATAGCTCAAGACCGGAAAGCAATTTAGGTTGGTAAATTCTATCTCATAGCAATTCAATTTAATCGTATAGAACGGATCTTAGGGCTTGGGTTTTGTGTTAATTTTATGCTTAATTCCGCTGCGCATGGATCCATAAAACCCAACAGTGGTATCAGAGCCCCGTTCGTATGGTTAAGTTTGAATTAACATGCTAGAATGATTATATAAATTGTTTATATGTTCGTTGCATGTTTTTGTATGCGATAGAATTATGATTGTTTATGTGAAACAATGTGAAAATCGTTTTCGAATTATGTTGAATTAAATCTGTAAAAGGGTTGTTTTATATGATTTAATTGCATGTAATCTGAATTGATTGAAATCTGGAAATCCTGTTACTTGGCTACTTTAGTCGCGCGACATGATGAGCCATGAGGAATTCAGGTTATCTGGCCTGTTAGGTCGCGCGACATATCAAGCCTCTGGCTGATGTTGTCACGCGACATAATAAGCCAAATCTGGGCAGAATCAGTTTGTTTAATTTTTCTGCTATTCTGTGATTGTGTTTACAATCTGAGATGTTTTATGTCTTAATCTGGATGCTATAAATTTCTGGAAATTGAGTTTATAGGGCTATGCTAGATTAATTCATTGTTTATGCTTGCTTAATTAATTAAAAGGTGTTTATTTAATTGTTGCGTTGCATAATTATTGAGTGTTCTTATGCTTGCTTAATTGTTTAAAAGGTGATTTTATTAATTATTGCGTTGCATGAAGAACTGTTGTAATTCTAGAATGTTTTTGAACATTGAATTATAGTTCACTAATTGTTTATGTGAAACAAGTTAGTGTCTGATTGTTTATGAAACAAGTCAGTTTTACAAGTAAGAATTAAATTAGATGTTTAGTTGAAACATGATATTTAGTTTCCTAATATGTTTAGATTTAGACATTGTAAATTTTGGATCTTATGATTGTTTATGGAAACAAGTCATAAATACGCGAAATTTAAAAGGAAACTAATTGTTTAAAAAAGGTAGTGATTATGTTGCCAAATCAGAGTTGATTTCTAATTGTGCATGACTAGGAGAGTTCTGTCTAAGGAAGAGTTGGTACTTAAGTAGTCCTTGTGGCTCACCTATCTTCCTGGGAACTTACCTGGTGCATGATTATGACTATCTTTGCTGATATGCTTATAATCTACCTTAAAGAACCTTCATTTAACTTTTAAGTTCTTTATGCCAATTCATGATTAAACACTTGAGACCACTCGGATAGTTTTGGGTGGGCTTGCCATAGCAAGGTACTTTGATTCTATTCCGTTTGCGAGCAAGATGAGGAAATGGTGGTTCCTATACGTTTAATATGAATGAACTTAATTGGGTTATCAAAATGGTTTTGGACCCAAGGCATAAGATGAGATTAAAATATGCTTGGACATATGATGTCTTAAATAAATCTCATAAAAGATCCTAAGAGTCATATATGATATGATTGATGTTTTCTACCTAATTAGTTTAATCTTGAGCGGTGCGCCATAGCGTACTTGAGATTAAATTAAAGTTGGATCTTAGTCCTAAGAGTCATATACGATATGATTGATGTTTTTCTACCTAATTAGTTTAATCTTGAGCGGTGCGCCATAGCGTACTTGAGATTAAATTAAAGTTGGATCTTAGCCCATTAAATTCATATTATGCTTATTTGCATTGGAAGGTGTATGATTTAGTGGGAGTATTTGTAAAATACATTATTTGCTCTTAAATGATAAATGTGTTGATATTGATATGTGTTCATATAATTTGTATATTTTGTTGTAGAAGTAGCATTACATAATGATAATTGCGATTCATCCTTATGAAGGACAAAGTTCGAAATGAATGATACAAATAATTTTGATTGGATCAAAAGCCTAAAGAATGGTTCTTAGGTAAATTTGTACATTCATTACGAATCCGTTCCTATTGAACCTATTGCAAATGTTGCAAAGGGCAAATAAGGAAGCAACATTAGAAACATAGTGATGATTCTGACAATATTGCTTGCCTTATATTTGCCACCATGTTCAAAGGCACTTATGAAGAACCTTGTGCACATGATAACTACTTTTGTTCTAGCACACCGGAAAAGGGGAAATGTTCCAAGTGCAAGCTAAGCAAAAGATATATGTTGTGGTGAAAGCTCTTAATTCATATGATGAAAGAAGGAGCAATCCGCAAATTGTGTTAATGGTTGACACAATAAAAGGGTTCATAAAGGAAGGAAAAGAAGGTAAAGCAAAAAGTTGCTAAACCTAGGACAAATGTTGTCATAGCCGAAGAGGCTAAACCCAAAAGTGTCTCAAAAGGATGCATTTTGCTATCATTGCAATAAGATTGTCATTGGAAGCAAAGTTGCAAGGCTTATTAGGAAGGCCTAAAAGGTGAAGAAGGGCAATATGATTGCTATTACTTCAAGTATCTATATGATAGATATTTTCCTTTCGACTTCTTGTTCTTGGGTATATGATACAGGATTGGATCCCACATTTGTCTAAATGTGCAAGGAACAAAGAATAGAAAGCTACTCAAATAAGGTAAATTAAACCTATGCATGGGAATGAAGCAAGAGTTGCAACATTAGCCATAAGGGACTTATGAAGTCACTTTACCTTGTGAAGTAGTACTTGTTTTGAACAAGTATGACTACGTTCCAGATTTGAGTAGGAGTATTATTTCTGTTTCTTAAATGGATGATGAAGGATATAATTTTCTTATTTTCAATAAGAAGTTTTATATTTATTTAATAATATGCCTTATTGTAATGCATATGTCATTAAATGGTCTTCATATCCTTGATGATGAGAAACAAAATAATATTGAAGATATCTATGATATAAATGGGAAATCTAAACCGAACAATATGAACAAAGCGTTCATATGGCATTGCCGATGCAGTCGATAAATAAGAAACATATATCTAAACTCCATTAACATGGACTTTTAGACTCATATGACTATCAATCATTTGAGGAATGTTGATCTTATTTATTGAGATTATTGACCAAACCACCCTACACTAAAGTAGTGGGAGGGCTAGTGACTTATTGGTCATTATACATGAGATGTATGTGGACCATTAAGAAGCATTGCTAGGGGAAGATTTCGGTATTTCATCACATTTCGCTAAAGACTTATCTAGATATGACTATGTCTATCTGATGAAGTCCGAAGGTGAACCGTTTGAGATGTTTTGAACATATCAAAGATGAAGTACAAAACAACTTGGTAAAACTGTTAAGTACTTCGATTGGATCGAGGTAATGAATATTTGAGCCAAGAGTTTGACAATCATCTCAAAAAACTATGAAATCGTTTCAAAGTTGACTCCAACCGGAACACCACATTGTATGGTGTGTCTGAAAGGAGGAATTGAACCTTGTAGGACATGGTTCGATGATGTGTCAATTAGACTTTTCTATTTCCTATTTCCTTTTGAGGATATGCATTAGAAATAATGCGGTTACACTGAATGGAGTCCTTACTAAATCGGTTCCTAATGCCCCACATGAGATGTGGCATGGAAGAAAACTTAGTTTGTCTTTCATGAAGATTTGGGGTTGCGAATCTTATGTAAAGAGACTTGTCTCTTATAAGTTAGCACCAAATCTGACAAGGTTATTTTCGGATATTGATTTTACAATCACAAAGAGAACAAAATGTTTGTTGCTCTACACGATTTGTTTCTTGAGAAATAGTTTCTCAATAAAGAATCTAGTGGGAGTAAAATTAATCTTGAAAGAAGTTCAAGAACCCGAAAATAATATGGAACCAAAAGTAGAGACAGAACCAAGTTCACAAAGGAGTTGTGAAACCGGTTCAAGATGCACAAGTCCATCGTAGATTGGATAGGTTACGATCCGAACTCAAGAAATAGTGATTTCTCGTTGCGGAAAGTGATGAAGTGGAAGTCATTGAGAATGACGATCCTACTTGCTATCAAGAAGCGATGTCCTCTCCTAATTTGGATAAATGGTTAGGAACCATGGAATCCAAATTACAATCCATGTTTAACAATCAAGTTTGGAACTTGATTGGGCTACCTAAAAGTGTAAAAACTAAAGGGTGCAAGTAGGTCTTCAAAGACCGACATGGATGTGAAGGTGTATACTTTCATGACTAAGGATTGTAGCAAAGGGATTTAGGTTAATTCATAGTATTGACTATGTTGAAACCTTTTCGCCAGTTACAATGTCGAAGTCTGTTAGAATTTCAATTGCCATTATCACATATTGTGACTATGTGATATGACAAATGGATGTCAAACGACTTTCTTTAAATGGAAAGATTATTAAGGATGTGTATAGTACACAACCCGAATAGTTTGACGATCCAAGAAACTCTAATAGAGTATGCATGTTGCAAAGATCCATGAGATGGGTTGAAGCAAGCTTAAAGGAATTGGAATCTTCGTTTTGATGAATTGGTCAAAGAGTTTGACTTTATCAAGTACGAAGATGAACCTTGTGTATGCATGAAATTCAGTGGGAGCATGGTATTATTTCTATTGTTTATTACAATGATATCTTAATCATTGGAAAAACAAGTTCCGATACTTAAGACTGTTAAGTCTTGGTCAAGGAAAGGTTTTCAATGAAAGATGTGGGTGAAGCCGCTTACATCCTTGGCATCAAGATCTATAGAGATGGATCTAGAAGGATAAATTGGTTTAAGTCAAAGTGTTCACATTGACAAGATTCTTAGAAGAGTCTAAGAAGAGTAGCTTGTCAATGGGTCATGGTATTTCTCTTAGCAATACTCATTGTCTTAAGACAACTGATGAGCAAAAGGAAAATGAATGAAGTTCCATATGCTTCGGCATTTGGATCTGTCATGTATGCCATGATTTGTACTAGACCCGACGTCTCATATGCTATAAGCATGATGAGTCGATACCAATCTAATCCTGTGATGAGAACCATTGGATGGCGATCAAGATGATCCTTAAGTACTTATAAAGAACTAAGGATACGTTCTTGGGATTTGAAAGATTGGAAGTTTAATCTTGTTGTAAGGGTTACATAGATGCTAGCTTCCAAACTGACAAAGTTATTTTTAAAATCGCAATTAGGATTTGTGTTTATGCTTATAAGAGGTGCAATTTTGATTGGAAGAGTTCCAAGCAGAAATTGTAGCCAATTCTACTACTAAGGCCAATTGTTAGCAACATATGATGTAGCTAAAAGTAGGCGGTTTGGATCAAAAGTTCGCTTAGTGTTTTGGAAATGTTCCAAGTATCACTAATCGATGAAACTTTGTTATGACTATAGTGGTGCCACTTGTGCAAACAATGGAACCAAAGTCACAACAGCGATCCAAACACTCACTTAGACGTTCTTCAAGGAATTCATAAAGAATGAGAAGACGTTAAAATATACAAAGTATCAACCGATGATGACATAAGGGATTCACTTACAAAGACCCTCGCACAGGCGGAAGCATGATGGTCATGTTGGATCCATGAGTATTCGATACATAAATGGAGCCTAGTGCAAGTGGGAGACTGTTGGTGTAATGCCCTAGGCTTTAGTTATGTTTAACTGAAAACCGTTATGTATCATCTTTATCGTTTATGTTTATTATTTGATTATTATATAGTTTGCATATTTATTGTAATAATCTCCGTCCATGATTATTAAGAGAATAATTAGTATAATTGTCAATGGATAATCATATGATGATTATATGCATAGAGATGCACATTGAAATTATGGGTACTTGTCAGAGAACAAGTAACTGGACTTGACCCGTATGAGATTTATGTCATGGTCAAATGTCATAATTAAATCTCATATGGTCACTTCATTTAGTCCCTAGACCTGAGATTATCATGACTTTACACATGATGAAAGTTATGTTTGATTTTAGTCAAACGGTATCTTAACACGATATCTATAAAGGCTATCTTTGGCATGATCGGATTCATGATGGGAAGGATGATAAGTCAAAATGGAATTTGTCCCTCGAAAGAGAGATGTTTTGCTTGGGCCCTCAATGAGTGATAATGATGAAAGCGTGTGGCCACACCCCAATATGATTGGACTATCATTATACTCAAGATCGAGAAAGCATTGAACAAATACAAGTTGACGTGGACCATGACTTGTGTTCAATATAACATCGTGAGACAAAGGGATAAATGAAAGTGTACCATTGGAAACGTGAACTCTTACGTTGTGTTATTTGGGTAGACATAATGGCTTGCTAGAGTCCGCTTATGTCTTATGAGAGCCGATATGATCGGACTCATTGCCAACATAATACAATCCTATTGGGTCACACACAAATAGAATGAATTGGTTGAACAGGAGGAAGAATGGTTGAGAGTTTCTGTATCTGGCTATATATACCGCGCGACATATTAAGCCAATGGCTTAATATACCGCGCGACATATCAAGCCCTACGCGGTTTGACAGCCTGTTCTCCTAATACGATTAGGAGACATATTCATACTATTGTAGTATAAATATGTGAGGTCTGTCAGACCTAATTCCCTAGCCGAATTTTTCAATAGAAATTCACAATCAAAAGTCCTCTCAATATTCTTCCATAAGTTTTAGGAATCTAGCAATTCCCAACCCGAGAATTGTTCTCGACATTCATATTTGTGTGGATTACCAAAAGAGGGTCTTAGTTTTGTTCAAACAAATCAAAGACCTAGAGTTCAAATCTGAAGATCCAAAGGAGTTGAAGATTCGAAGATTTGAAGATCAAAAGTTTGTGATTACGAATCACATAATTATCCGTTCGATAGCTCAAGACCGGAAAGCAATTTAGGTTGGTAAATTCTATCTCATAGCAATTCAATTTAATCGTATAGAACGGATCTTAGGGCTTGGGTTTTGTGTTAATTTTATGCTTAATTCCGCTGCGCATGGATCCATAAAACCCAACACAAACAACTATCTCCAATTTCAAAAGTAAAACAAAATTGTTATTGCTAGTCGTATAAACAAAAACTGAATAATATTTCAAACAATACCAATAAATAACATGTTAAACAACACCGAAATTAAATCAAAATTTTAAAAAAGATAGAATTCTTACAACCAAAATAGTTTCAATTCACTATATGGTTTGTTCTTGTGGATTTGCATTTTAAAATATTATTTTATTGGTGGTTGTTATTTATATAATATTATTGTTTGCTTATATAAACAATGTATAATCCAATTGAAACATTTTCTTTGCTTATATATAGGAGTCACAAAATGGAGCAAAAGATGTGAATTTAGTTGAGGCTTTTGTAACATACAATGCCAAGAATGATGAGAACGGAAAAGTGCTTAAGAATGAAACTGGTGAGGTCGTCGTTGTCCACCCTCGAAAGAAGAGAGTTGCGGTAAGTTGATGCTCATTGTTAACATATAATGCCATGTGTTTGTCTTTCTCTTTAAATTTCACTGTCTCAGAGGTATTATATGCCTAGTACAAGCATGTGTTGTTCATACTCATTTGGTAAAAAATAATTATAATTCCTTTAAATGCTATCTGCTTCAATATAGATGAATTTTTGCCTCAAAGTGCTTACTAAAGTCTATTGTTTGTGTTTTTCTTCTATAATTTGCTATAGTTTTTTTTTTTTTGCGTGAAATTCATTGTGCATGATGTAAGATGATGTCATGTTAGTATTAAGTGTTAAAAAAGATATGTCTATAGCATTGTCATGTGCACACAACAGACTCTCGTGAACGCATCTCAGTACTTGATCACTTGAGAAATTATCCAGCTGCATCTTTTAGTTCTTCTGCTTTACATTCATTCTTTTGCATCTTTTAGATACTCATAAATCTGATTTGGTGTATAAAGCAATAATCCAGTAAGGTGGCTATCTACATACATAAGAACGAACCAAAAACAAGACATGTAAACCATATATGTTATGGACAACTAAATTGGGCATCCAAACATCAATAAGAAATGGCCTTGAAACTTAGAAAATAATCTTTTGCTGCTGGAATCATTTTGATGATCAAAGATGGGGTCAATTATGATATTGTGACATCAATTTCATAATTATATTGTAAAAATGAGAAATTAAAGATCTTTTAAAAATGCAAAGAGGGATCATTTCCATGGCATTTCCTTGAAGGTGGTGATATGGCACTCCAGAAAAGGAATCATGAGAAACAAAACTCATGAAAAAAATAATAGATTACCTGTATCAATTGTTGGGCAGTTTGACATTGTGATGCAGATCCACTTATCTCGACAGTCATTTCATCAGGAACACCCCTTGTTTCTTGTATTGAAATATTTGCACCACTTGCTCGTCGAATATAACTAATATTTGAACCTGACGTGCCAATAACAGCGTCTGCATATAGGAGAGGAATCTGCATGTTTTGTATTAACATATTTATAGCTGGATTTTTTTTTAGCATTTGTATTAATTTTACTTGTTGAATAAGAATTCATATTTTTTACTTTATAATCTAGTAATATATTTTGGTGCGGAATGACTACATTGCTCATGTTCAATCACACACCATATCGGAAGGAGAAGGAGAACGAGGAGAGACCAAAAATGACATAAGTAACATCTCGTTTTATCCTAATAAGTGGATTGAATCTACCGGTGGAATTCACAAGGGTCACATTTTAGGCTTCGGGTCAAAAAGGGTTCTATCTGGCGAGGTAAGCATTGAACAACCATCTCAATCGACTAGAGTAATGTCTAACCCAATATCACATGAGGAAGCACAAATTATGGAGGAGGCTCGACGTAGAGAAATGGAGGCAATAAGTCAGGTGCAAGAGATGCGTACCAACATAGATGCAATAATGGAGACCCAGAGGATACTATTACAGTTACATAAGGATATGCAAGAACAACTAGCACAATTGTCATCTAAGCCTAATATGAATCCATCTCATCCTAATGGGTGTTAGATAATTCTTGACCAATTTGCATTTGTTTGAATGACCTCACCCTTCACAATTTGTTTAGTATGACGTTTAGTATGGCATTATCGATTGTTTATTTGAATTAGTTTTTATTTAGTTCGACATTAACTTTTACTTGGATTAGTTTTTAATTTAGTATGACACTATTTGTTATTTGAATTAGATGATTTGATATGTTTTAAAAAAGTATTGGAGTATTTATTTCACATGCTTTGAATTAAATGTTTATTATATATATATATATGTGTGTGTGTGTATGTGTGTGTGTGTATGCTTGGTAATTAGTTGTTACAAATAGATTATTTAGCCACATGATTTGCAACCAAAATATAGTTGCTGATATAGTCACGAAATTATGGTTTCTAAATATGTAATATCATTAACTATTTAAAATATTTAAAATAATTTAAATTAGTCACCGAAAATGGTTGTTATATTTGTAGCAAAATTTAGCAACCGATTATTTTGAAACTTCCGTAGAACCGATTTAGCTATAGAAGATTTGTTACTTATCGGTAGAAAATTTAGCGACCAATTTTTCTTAAATTCCATAACTCATAATTTATAACTGCAAGAATATAAAATGGCCACCGATTTTCTGTTGACCTTTTTGACGCTAAATACTTAGTTACTAATTTAGCTATGTGCATTTAACCACTGATTTGTAATCGAATATTTCAGTGGATGTCCTAAATTTAGCCACTAACTTGGAAGGTTAGCCACTAATATTGCGGTGGCTAAACAATGATTTTCTAGTAGTAAGAAGAACACCAGTATTTAGCGAGGGAAGGATGGCAAAATGCGCTCTCTCTCTCTCTCTCTCTCTCTCTCTCTCTCACTCTGAATGTTTCAAAAGGTTTAAAAAATTACACGGCTAACTGACATTAATACCCTCAAAGTTCACACAAACTCTAAAAATGCCACCGCGAGCTGATATAAATTTCTCTAATCTGAACCATTGATTTATCATAAACTGATGGTGGTTTTTGGTTCCTAAGTTACAATTGTACTTAATTTCTCATATGAGCACACTCATATATATATATATATATATATATATATATATATATATACACGAGAATTAATCAATGATGGTATAAAAGTAGGTGTTGTGAGTGGGTAGGTGTAAGAAAGTGTGTAGAGAATAGTAAGTGAATAATTGTTATAAATATGACAAGTGAGACTCATTAATAAAAAAGTATTATAAAATTTTCCTTTTATAGAAAGTGTATTTGCCCATGATATCCTTAAAATAACAGAGTGGGTGTGATGATGTGTATCCGCCACGCGATTTTTCTTTGGTCGCCCGACAAGACTTTTTGTTTGTTTTTGAAAAAACTTTGAAAAATATTTATCGGACTTTTAAAATCGTTTCGGAGTCGCCACGCCATTTTTAATTTAAAGGCCAAAACTTTGAAAAATACCCAATATTAGAGAAAGTGAGTTCGGAGATCACGTTACACTCCGGGAAGAACGTTGGTGTTCACTCGGAATGCCTCGTATGACGAGTCTTACTCACTTGAAACCTTTTGTGTGTGTGTGTGTGTATATATTTTAAAGGGACTTTTCTGAAAATAACTGAAATTTTAGGGACTGCACTGGAAAACAGTTTGAAAACAGTGATTAAGCTGAAAATAACAGAAAAATGAGGGACTATTTCAGATGACAATGTCTTCCGCGTGGACAAGACTGCAGTGCAATCTTATCCGCGCGGATAGGGCTGCAATCTCCATATTTTACAGTTTCCAGTTTAGGTACTGTAATTTTCAGAAAGTTAACTGGATTTACAGGACTTAACTGGAATTGTAATTGAAAGACAAAAAGTAAATGGGGATTTGAATTTTGGCATCCATGCTTGTCCTCTCTTTCCCTAGACTTTGATTAGTGGTCATAAGTGATGAATCCACTTAATCAAGTTATCCCGGAGGTACGTTAGGACTTTTGTTTTCGTGCGCTCGCGTTTCGGGAAGTTGCCCGGATCCGATAGGCAGCGCGTTCGTGCCCCGGCATCTGGCTCGTTCCGTTTTTGCGGTTGGAGGTGTCTCGCTCTGTTTTGCTTGTAGAGTCGCCACGCCGTTTTTATTAAGCCAAAAACATTGAAAAAGGGCATCAGTTTAAAAATAAACTGTTTTTGTGTGATGAGATTTTTGAGTTCGGAGGTCATATGACTCCTCGGGAAGAGAATATTAGAATATTAGAGCTCACCCGAGTCGCCTCATAAAAACGAGTCTTTCGATACCCCTTATATTCTTTAACTGTTGTGTGTGTGTGTATGTGCTTTTAAAAATGCATGCCGTGTCGGATGTCTACATTGTACACTGCTTTATTGAAATGTATTGAAATAGTGTAGGAAGGAAGCCTTACCAATGTTGATTCGTGTCTGTCTTCCGCTGGGAAATAGTGTTTGAGGATGGAATAGTGTTTCGGGACGGACCGGGATTGCTTCGGGAGGAGCCGGTTGTCTGCGGACAGAGTTTCGGCGTGTGTTGGGATTGTAGGTTGTGTTCGGGCAGAGGTTCGGCGTGCGTTGGGATCGTAGGGATTACTCGGGCAGAGGTTCGGCGTGTGCTGGGATGGCAAGAGTCACTCGGGCAGAGGTTCGGCGTGCGTTCGAGTTGCCGATTTGACTCGGAAAGAGCCGGGACGCCTCGGGAAAGACCAGGCAAGGCCTCGGAGTACCTCGAGAGTGCCTCGGGGCAGCGCGGGAGCATCGCGGGAGCGCTCGGAGAGGCTTCAGAGCACCACAAGGGATCTCGGAATTATTCGAAAGGGGCCGTGAGTGCCTCGAGAGGACTTAGAGGGGTGCCAGAAGGCTGGGGGAGAGGAGAGAAGAGGGAGATGTGTGAAATGAGGAAGGGGGAGCCCTCTATTTATAGTACTCAGAAATGTACAATAAGGTCCGTACGGACCTTGCAGGTAATCCAAGTTTTTGATTTTCCTCGATTTGAGGGAATATCTTGACTTTAAGAAGATTCAGCAATGATGGTGTCTGGTTGCAATAAGGTCCGTACGGATCAACCTTGCATGCATAAAGGTCCGTATGGACCAACCATGTAGCTGAGTAATGATGTTTTCCGGGATTTGAGGGAATAAGTTGGACTTTAAGGGGATTCAGTAATCATTAAAACAAAGAGGTCCGTACGGACCACATTTGCTTTTCTAATTTCTGAAAAATTTCTGAAAAGTCCTTTTGTGCTTCTTTGTCCCAGAAAGGTCTCTCCCTTGGTTTGGTTGGGGGTTTTTGAGGGTTTTGAGTGTCACGGGTCTTCGAGACTGCGTTTGTGATTCTGCGGTATTTCCCGTGTGCTCGGAAGAGGGTGATCCAGATTGGGGTACTTACAAAGCCGCCTCCCTGGAGATGGCTAAACGGGTAGCCCGGCCTGGCCCGTTTGAGAGAAACCCGTGGGAGAAACGGGTTGAAGTCCGTTTTATCCATTTCATTACACGGGCCTAACCCGACCTGGCCCGGCCCGACACAAATCAACCTTCCAAGCCTGCCCGTTTGGCATGTATCAAAATATCCACGGGATAAACGGGTTTCAGCCCTCTTTTAAAAAAAAATCAAAAAAATCTTGGAAAAATTAATAATAAAATAAAAAATAATTTAGTATTTAATAAGCTATTTTTTAAAATATAAAACAACTTAGTATTAAGAAAATTAGTTATTTTCTACATATAATAAGAGTTAGTATAAAAAACAATAGTTTATACATTTTAAAAAATAATTTAGTTTAAATAATGTTTATTTGTTGATAAATAGCATATATTTCTTCTTTAAAAAATAAATTAAATGGGATAATAATGAAATTAAATTAATAATAGAAACTCTAGGAATATTTATTTTATAATTTTTTTGGGGGGAATTTTCTTTGTCTTCAAATGATACAATTTAAAATTACATAGTTTTAAAATAAAAAGTATTCAAATCTTCAAATGACATGATTTAAAAATTTAACAAAGTTTTCAAATTTAACAAAGTATTGAAAATAAATGAGTTTTCACAAAACTTCAAACTAATTATGGTTTTCAAATCATCAAAGTATTCAATAAGTTTTAGGTTTTCAATATTGTTATTGCTTCAAAGTATTTGAATTTGTTGAAATCATCTTATTTTTCTATTATCCTTCTCACAAAAAGTCCTCGTTGAGATTGTTTTCTTCGAGGCTATCATAATTATCGTCTTCAAGATCCCGAAACGTGCCTTGTTTTCTCAACTTCGCATCATCCTATTCCGCAAGACAAATCAATCTCTCAATAATAACGAGTTTGAGTTGGTTTCGCTTTAACGTCACGACTCTTCCTGTAGCACTAAAAGCAGCCTTTGATGATACCACGGACATCGTAGGGGTAAGTAGATCACGTGCCATCACCGAAAGAATAGGATAGATATTAGCATGGGATTTCCACCATTGTAGGACATTCAAGTTTTCAAAAGTTTTACCATCTAAGGGGTAATATGGGTTGTCGAGGTATTGGTGTAATTCATCCACACCAATTTGAGAACCACTACTAGATGAGAATGAAGTTTTTCCTTTTTTCATTAAACCCCATCATTTTTTAACATTTTTGTTGCTCCACTCCCTTTTCTTTCGTATGTTGTGTTTGGTCCCTTTATTGTTCTAATATAGTGGTTGAACAAACGATATATGATAATGTGAATTTCCCTCAGTTTTCTCTTGTACAAAGTGTTTACAGCATCCGCATTAAGCTCGTGTCTCGTTTTCTCATAAAATTTATCAAACAAGGCATCTAACGAGGAAAACTTAATTCTAGAATCCATTATGGTCGCTAATTGGGAAATTACGAGAAAAATGTTAATAATATTTTGTAAATTTAGTTTCTATTTTCATAGAGGAACCTCCAAACATTGCATGCGATCTAAATTTCCTAATAACATCACTTATTACATTTATTTCACGTAACAAAAGATGGGAGGTGGGATAATAACTTCCCGAAAAAATATTGGTTGCCCTCCACCATGTTTTAAGTAAACTTAAAAGCTCGTTAGATATCGACCAATCATAATCACTAATTTTGCAGTCCATTTGATTATTAGAAAAATATTACGTTACTAGCACCCTATATTCGGCCGCTCTTTTCATTCTATCTCTATCTTTGTTGTGAGATGAATGTAGTGCATTTTGTGGCAATGGTCAATTTATAGCTACTCTCCATATATGCTTTCAATCTAAAAAAATTGAAAAACAAAAACTTTTTGCAGAAAAAGAATTTCAAATTCACCTTCATTTTGTTGTTCAGTGAACAACAAAGAACAACTAAGAAGTTCTTAATTGTTAGTCTCCGGAATTGGTCGCTAGAGTTAGTCGTGTTTTTATTAGTTAACTTCTAAGAACGATTGACAACTGAGAACTTCTCTAATAAACAACCGAGAACTTCTCACCCGAACAACTAAGAACAACATGTACGCTCTCAGTTGTTGTTCGCCGGAATTGGTCACCAGAGAGGTCATTAATTCATTGGAGTTGATTTGTTTCCTTCTCAGTTGACAATTGAGAACAATAGTTATCAGTTGTTGGTCATCGGAGTTGATCACGTTCTAAGTAGTTGACAACTGAGAACTTATTGTTATGTTCTTAGTTGTTTCGTCACCAGAGCGGTCGGTGGTCGCTGGAGTTGATCACGTTCTTAGTAGTTCACAACTGAGAACTTATCATTAAGTTCTCAGTTGTTTGGTCGCCGGAGTTGATCATGTTCTTAGTAGTTGACAAATGATAACTTACTGATAAATTATCAGTTGTTTGGTCGTCGGAGCGGTCGACGGAGTTGGTCGTCGAAGTTGATCAAGTTCTTAGTAGTTGACAAATGAAAAATTACTGATAGGTTCTCAGTTGTTTAGGTCGCCAGAGCGGTCGTCGGAGTAGTCACAGGAGTTGATGGTTGACGGAGTTGGTGGTCGGAGTTGGTGGTTGCCGAATTTGTTGACCGGAGAAGGTGGGGAGGGGTGGCATAAGGTAGTGGTGGTTGGAAAGAAATTAAAATGATGAGGAGGTCGACTTAGTAAAATGATAAGGAGGGTGGCTCATTAAGGGTATATTTGTCCATTCAAAAGCTAGGGACTAAATGGTTAGTTTTTAAATTTCATATCTTAGGATGTAGTATTCGTTAGGACGAGGTACTGTATGGTAAAATATCCCTTCTTATGCAATTAATCCAAGAACTTTTCTAACTAAAATATCAAATATACTTTTATTAATTGTTTATCTCTCATACATTAACTCACACAATTGGTATAATTAATGGATTGTTACAAGTTTCAATGATGGGGTAAATTGGAGATTTAACCTAAAACGATATTTATTTTGAAACAAAATTTAAGACTCAAAACGACATCTATTTTGGATCGGAAGGAGTACGTACCCGTCCTACTTCAAATCGTAAATGTTACTATATTTAGTGTTCTATTAGAAACTAGCAGTAAATATGCGCTACGCACGATAATTTTATTTCTTTCATATTTCATATTAGTAGTTGAACATTAAAAAAATGCTTCGTATAATAATCATTGAAGAAAATCTATATTTTCCAATAAAAGTATATTATGTGGAATCCTCGAGAATCATCGAAAGTATACTATATTTGATGAGTTGTACAAGGCCAGATATTTCTTACACGATTAGCAAACAAAGACAGTATACAAGTAATCATGGAGAGGAACATTAGAATGGTATAGTGAGAGTATGAAGGTACTTAAGATTTACTCGAGATTATGCATTACACTATACTAGACATCCAGTGGTAATTGAAGGATATAACGATGCTACTTTTGGATATCCAATATAAAAGACTCAAGGTCTACGAGTGGATTTGTATTCACATTATCAAGAGCAGCTATATCATGAAAATCTTACAAACAAACGGTTATAGATAGATCCACAATGGAATATGAGTTTATAGCATTAGATTAATATGGTGAAAAAGTTGAATGGCTACGCCAATTTATATAAAATATTCCAAGATGGGCAAAGCATGTGCCACCAATATGTATACATTGTGATAGTCAATCAACGATAGGAAGGGCACTAAATCATATGTATTATGGTTAGTCTAGAACATATGTCGAAGACACAATACCATTAGTCAACTAATCTCTCAACTGGTAAAATGTCCATTGACTATGTAAGTCAAAGAAAAATTTAGTGGATCCGTCAACCCCAAGTCCATTCATATTATGCCTCGTTTGGCGCGTGGGAATGGTGTTGGCATAATGCCCTAGGCGTTTAGTTATGTTTAACTTATAACTTAAACCGTTATGTAATCATCTTTATCATTTATTATAGAGAAAGTTTATTTGGTTTATTATATGTTTACATGTTTATTATATTGAACTGCGTCCCTAGTTATTATGAATATCTAGTATAAGTTGGTAATGGATAATCATGGAGATGATTATATGAATGAGATGCACATTACACTTATGGATACTTGCTAGAGAACAAGTATTGGACATGACCTACCGATGAGATTTATGACATGGTCAATAGTCATATGTGTCATGATTAAATCTCATGATAGTAGTGCCATTGAATCCTTTGTACCTGAGATTATCATCGTCTTTCACATGATGAACGTCGTGTTTGATATAGTCTAACACTATATTTAATCGGATAGCAATAAGGGCTATGTTGGCACGATTGGATTCTTGTAGGGAAGAATGATAAGTCAAGATGGGATTTGTCACTCTCTGTGTAAGAGAGATGTTTTCTGAGAAAAAGTTGTTTAAACGATTGTGTGGACACTTGTGTGCACAACTGTACATACAAGTTATCTCACAAGTGGTTACAGTCCTAGCTACAATTCTTTCACAGTTCATCTCTGACAACTTCTAAACTTCCATCGAAACCAAGGCCACACACTCCTCTAAACATACCTAGGTTATTAGTTCAATTTTGGTGGATTTGTTACTCAATTTTTATGGTTTCATTTTAGATCTGTATAGTAATGCAATCTCAGAAAGTGAGACAGAGTGAGTGAATCAAAAATGGAGAATTGAGTTTTATTTCATGGTTTTAATTTTAATGTTAGATCAAGGTTTTTTATTTTTGCTTTTGAAGTTAGAACTGGTTTCATGGAGAACTGGTGGTGGTAATGTTTGTATTTTTGTGGGAATCAATTGGTTTGGATTTTGAAAACTTCGAGTTAAGCATCCTTTTCATCCCTAACCTATACAATATTTTTCCTTTTGTCACTGAACCAATTTTTTTTTCGATTTCATCCTTATCGTATTCGGTTGTGAGGTCATATAGTTCTTTCATCACATTGTCATCCGTTAACCCAGCTTATATGGCATACTGATGTCACCGATATAGCTTATGCGGAACCATTCATTGTAAATGTATGTTGACATGGAACTATAAGGGAAAAAAGTGTATAATTTAAAATTATTAGTTCTAAATAGTAATAAATATTCATAAACAAATAAATGATATTTTGACTATAATAATAATTAAAATTGCGTGAATCAAACCTTTTTTCATTCTCGTCTTCATGAGAAAAATACCTTTTTTGTTCTTACACTAGTTTAAGTTTTACCTTTTCATCCGCCAACTAATTTTTTTTATTTAAAAATCATTAGCCTATCGTTTTATGGATTATTTCATCATTCCGTCGATGAAACGTTAATTTTTTCGTTAAATTTACTGATGTGGAATGATGACTCATTATTTTTGCATATTTGGCATTGTTGTTGTATAGTTGACATATTATGTGAATCTATAATGGCAAAAGTGCTCAAATTTAAATTGCAAGGGCTCAAAACTAAAATAAAAACCTTGTTTTCCTAATCTAAAAGATCCATATACTTTTAACCCTACTTTCTGCATAATAATTTAAAAATATAGAGTAGTAATTTGTTTAAAAATATAATTATAGTAATGTATTTTGATAAATAAGTTTTATATTGGTTCAAAACAAAACTTAAGTTTTGATTTGTTTATAAGAAATATTTTTATTATCTTTCTCATCAATTTCATTAAACATCCACTAATTATCTTTCTGAAAAATATTACATTATATTTATATATTAATTTTTGAGATTTAATATTATCTATATGTTATTTCTTAAAAAAACAAATTGTCTTAAGAAAACAATATTTTTTCTTCGTTTCAAAAAACAAAAAAACAATAATTTGTCTATTTTTAAAGCCTTTTCTAAAAATAGTTAACATTATAATGTTATTATCTTAGTTAGTATTACTAACACCTATCATCAACATCTGTCCACCAATCTCAACACCATCACCCACCTTCTTCCACCTTCCACACAACTATCATTGGCATCCCAACCCAGTCCCCACCACCATTATCAACTCCACCATCACATAAAATTAAAACAAAATTCAGATTTAATACTTCAAAACCCAATATAAATCCACACAAAAAATACAAACATCACAAAACCCAGATTCAACTCTCAATATACTCTTTTCAAGAAAAAAAAATCTCATTGTACTCCTTCATCTCTTTCAGAACTCAAATCTATCTTTTTTTTAACACACCCCAAATCTAACTTTAAAAATTGCAAAATGAATAAAATAAAATGTAGCCACACTCACAGACGCACATACACATACGAATTTCATTAACAATGGCGTTCTCCAATTTACCTTCACTTTTTCTTTCAATCTCTGTGCTTAATCGAGCAGGGATATGACATAGGTGGGTTCGTGGGTGGAGATGGCGTCGGGGGAGAGGGTGGGGCTAGACATGTCCAAATAGAACCGGGAACCGACGGAACCGGCCGGTAGAACCGGAATCGAGAACCGGCGAGAACCGGGAACCGCCGAAACCGGGAACCGAATTGAAACGGTTCGAATACGAATCCACCATATTGGGAACCGAGGAACCGGCGGAACCGGGAACCGGCGGTTCCGGAACCGAGAACCGAAACTCAATGTAAGTTAAATGTAATATTTAGCATTTATTTAGTATTTGTACTTGTAATGTAGTGTTGTTTTATTTAAATTTTAAAAATATTGTTAGAATTTTTATTCTATCTTTAATAATATACTAACCAAATTTTGTCCACTTCTCATTCTTTCCAAAAAACATACTCCCCAAGTGAAAAAAAAAAAAAAAAAAAAAAAGCAGATTAGTTAGCGTCTTTACTGTCTTAAGAGGTTTGGATTTAAAAAAAAAGAAGTTAGATGGTGATGGAACCGGTGGAACCGTTGGAACCGAAACCGGAATCGGCGGTTAGAACCGAGAACCGGAAACCAGATTAATATGGTTCGAATACGATTCCAGCTATTTGGGAACCGGAAACCGGCGATTCCGGAACCGGGAACCGAAACCGTTTGGACATGTCTAGGTGGGGCTAAGAAATAGAAGAAGAGGGCGGCATAGAAGGAAGAGAAGGGGGCGGCTCTGGGTGATTGTTGCTGATAGAGAGAAAGTGGTGGATTAATTTAGGGTTAAGGTAGATGGTGTAATTTAAGTAGGATTTTAGTTTTCATTTTGACCCCTTTAATATTATGAGATATATTTATAGGTCTTACTTTGAATTTTTGCATTTTAACCCCTTTTAGATCCACATAATCATCTTGTGTGTGTCAACTATATAATAACATTGTCAAATATGTGAAAATAATGAGTCAACATTCCACATTAGCAAATTTAACGAAAAAAATTAACGTTTCATTGACGGAATGACGAAATAATTCATAAAACGATAGGTTAAGGATTTTTAAGTAAAAATAATTAGTTTGCGAATGAAAAGGTAAAACTTAAACTAGTTTAAGTACGAAATATGTACTTTTCTCAAATCTAAACGTATACACAGACGAAAACACACATTAAATTAAAAAAAAAAACTCCGGATTTGTAACAATGGAGAGAAAGAGGGAAGGGCGATTTCGGGGAGAGGGAGGAAGACGAAGCCAACGTTTCAAATGGGGAATAGTGTAGAGGTGGAGCGAGATTGCATGTGGATCTCGCCGGCGTTAAAGGAGGGGATAGAGGAGAAATACGAAAGCTGGATAACCCCAAGGGTGAGGAGCGACGACAATAGCGACAAGGATAGTGTAAGGTTTGGCCTGTGGAAAGGGAGAAGAAAGGTGGGTTCTTCAATCTGTGTTTTGAATTAGATGGTGAGGAGGCTTATAATGTTACGGGGGTACGGGAAGAGGAGCGTGGGATGGGAGGGTTGGGACTGTTTTTCATTTAAACCCCTTTAAATTGATATTGTACACTTTTATCGTTTAAATGTCCACATCAACAATTTTCTCAAAGTATGGTGCCAAATATGCAAAAATGGTGGTGTCATTGTGCCATATCAACTCTTTTAACTGGAAAATAGACGGTCATGTGACGGAAGGACTAAATTGTTCCAGAAATACTACTATAAGGACGAAATTGAAAAAAATTGTTTAGGGACGAAAAAGAAAAAAGTTGAATAGGTTGGGTACGAAAAGGGTATTTAACTATGAACACTTCAATATGAGTTTTGTTTTAATTTTATGTTTTGGTGTAGTAGAGGTGGTGATATGGGTGGTGGTGAGTAGGGGTGTGAATGGTTCGGTTTGGGGGGATTTACGTACCAAACCACTAGTTATAGGTTTGGGAAAATTTCAAACCGAAACGAATAATGAAAAAATTCAAACCGATTCAAACTGCTGTTCAATTATGTGGTTTAAACCACGATTCAGACCGCGGTTCATACCATGGTTTAGACTACGGTACAAACCACAATTCAAACCGCAACTTATTATCAGATTTGTTTAAATTTTTCGTGATCACGGAAGAGCAAAAGATGAGGGTGTTTAAGAGGAAAGTCGGAGGAAAAGAGAGACTAGAGGAAGAGAGAGCCCAAATGAAGAAAAATACTTTACAATGTTGATCGTGGAGAAAACTTGATTATTTACGTGTCATAATGAATATAACAAATGATGAAATTAATAATAAGTAAGATACAAAACGGGGTTAGGATTAGTCTATTTAATGTAGGTTTTTTTATTAATCTAACAATAAATGTTAATAAATATACAAAAATATTAAATAAGATACAAAATGGGGTTATGATTAGTTTATTTAATAAGGTTTGGTTTGGCAGTTTGGCCTCGCGGTTCGATTTGGTATTTCGTTCTCGCGGTCTCAAATCGCGGTTTGGTTTGTTTCGACTTGGTTTGGTCTGAGAGGCACAAACTACAAACCAAACTGAACCATGTGGTTTGCCAATATTTGCAACCAAATCAAATCATTAATACTTAAAAATCAAACTAAACCGAATGATTTGATTTAGTTCGACCTCAAACCTTAATTTGAATCGAACCAGTTACATCCCAAGTGGTGAGATTTGGTGGACATGGAGTTTGAAGGTGGATGGTAGGTAGTAATATTGATTCAAATAATAAAATCATCATTTCTCGAGGAATCATGTTAATTGTTTTTTTAAAGTTATGAATAATATTTTTGATAAAATGAATAAATATTTTCCTGAAAAAATTGTAAAAAATAAAAGAATAAATCGTTGAAGAACATGATTATCATATTTTTCATTGAGAAGAACATAATTCTTATTTTTTCTTTAAGAAAAAAAAATATAATTTCTGATTTTTGTATCTATATATTATTCTAATCCAATAATTTTAATTACTTTTTTTTTCATTCTATTTTTTTTTCAACATTTATTTTAGAGTTACCTATTTATTATTTACACTTTCACCCCTTATAAGTTATAATAAAATAATTACATATCATCAATTTTTTCTATATACACGGCATGTAAGCCAAAAGGATGACATCAACTGTTTTAACGGACAAATTAACGGCAATGTGACGAAAAGACTAAAGAGGCATTTACAAAAAACTACTTTAAAAAGATGGAAATTACAAAAAAAACACATAAGTTCGAAATTACAATTTTTTTTCTTTTGATTTTTTTTTATCAGTTTTGGTCAAACAATTATAATTTCAGTTATCAGTTGTTCAAACGACTAATAATTTCAGTTATCACTTGTTTACAACTGATAACTGAAATTATCACTTGTTTGAACAACTGATAACTGAAATTATCAGTTGTTTGACCAAAACTGATAAAAAAAAAACCCAAAAAAAAAGTTTTTTGTAAAAAAAGAAAAAAAAGTTAGCTTTTTGTAATTTTTCATCTTACATGTTTTTTTGTAAATGCCATCTTTTTGTCAAAATCTCACAAAAAATCAGTTTTTCCTGAACAATAGGAAAAACGGGTTTTGAAATAACGCGCGCTTGTGCGATCGCCGTAGTCTTCCACTTTCTTCATATCGGCTCTCCCGCTCCGTCACTGCAACACGCCAACTCCGTCGTCGTGAAGCTCCTTGCCGCCAAGCTATTTCATGCGCCAATGTCAATCAATTTACTGTATCCAGAAAATTGTTCAATATGGTCACTAAATTGGTGTGTAATCAATTTATTTCTTCTCAATTCTTTCTGTGCCCTAGCACGACACACATCATTGACCAATATGTGATGGGTAGACAAAGGCCATTCTATTTTGATTTTCCTCTCCTTAATTTATGTTAGGGCCAGAAAGAATTTTGAGGTTGGGTGGGTTGAATTGAGATTTTTTATTATTAAGTTTACACATCTAAAAGTGTCGGTGTTAATGTAAAATAGTGCCAGTGCCAATGTAAAAAAGTGCCAGTGTTAGTGTTACAAAGTGCCAGTGTTAGTATAACAAAGTGCCGGTGTTAGTGTAAACAAGTGACAGTGTTAGCTTAACAAAGTGCCAGTGTTAGTGTAACAAAAAGTCAGTGTTACACTAACACTGACACTTTGTTAAACTGGCATTGACACTTTTTACACTGACACTTTGTTACACATGCACCGGCACTTTGTTTACACTGACACTTTGTTAAACTGGTACTGGTACTTTTTTACACTGACACTTTGTTACACATGCACTGACACTTTGTCACACTGACACTTTGTTAAACTGGCACTGACAAAAAAGGGAAAAACAAAACACGTTTTTCATTAGTACAAAAAAAAACACATTTTTTTAAAGACCAACTCCATTTTTTAGGAGTTTTTTGTAATAAACCGTGGGTATCAACAACATTTTATGAGCTCACTCGATACTACGGAAAGCGGAGGCACTATTTTACTAGTAACACCCTAATAATCTTCTTGAGGGGATGGGAAGCCCAAAATCCCAATAGAGAGCTATGCAAAGTTCAAGTTCATCGTGGGTATCAACAACATTTCAATTCCCCCACAAAAACCCACCAATTTCATCACCCAAATTCCCTAATTTTCAATCAAAAACTCAATTTCTAGTGACCCCAAACGCTTCTTCTTCGACTTCCACTGATAATGGCGACAGTAAACTCACACTTCCTCTACCTTACCATGTCAAATCCATCACAAGCACTTCAAACCCATTTGTAAAACATTGTCTCAAGCTTCGCCATAGCTCTTCTTATCGCCACTCTCAGGCTTCTGTTCTTCTTGTGGGTACAACTCCTTTAAGGTCTGTTCTTCTTCCAACCCCCTTAATAAATCTTATCTCCCTTCATTTTAATTGAATTTGCCGAATTTTTAACGGATTTGGGTTTCTTACAAGTGGTTATTTTTTGGAAGAAAATTGTTATTCACCCTGCCTGCAACATTATTTAATGCCTCCACACTGCTAAAATTACCCCCAAAAATTAAACGCTCAACACTAGACACACACAGCTATTCCTATTTTACCATTTTAAACCCCTGAATAATCACTCCTGAATTAACAAAACACACCCAATGTGAATCTAGCCTTTGTAATATTGATTTATTATAGCTTGGGACTTTTAAGAGACTTTACAAGATAGAAGCTTGGGACTTTGTAAGACTCAATGTGAGTCTAGCCTTTGTAATATTGGTTTATTATAGATTGGGACTTTGGAAGACTCAATGTGAGTCTAGCCTTTGTAACATTGGTTTATTATATAGGTGCATACAAGAAGAGACCCATATGAACTATACAAAGAAAGGATAGCTACTAACAATGGAAATTCGAGGGCTTTTTGTGTGTTCGATCAAAATCAACCAAACAATATTATCATGTTCGATCATTAGTAGTGGCCAAAACATTACTCATTGAGTCATTGATCACTCTTTGTCGAGCATTGTTTTTTCAGTTACCGAAACTTTACTCATTGCTTGTCACTGTTGACCGAACGTTGTAATTTTGTTCGGTTGACACCAAACAAAGTGACATTGTTCGGCCAATCTTCATCTTCGCCGAAGTTGTGAGAACTTGTGGCGTGATGCAATTCAAGAGAGGAGAGGGGAACAGAGGTTGATGGTCGGCAATCAAAGATTGAGCAGCGGAAGGGAGGGGCTGCGATGGTGGTGGATTAACTAATAGGTGCGTGCTTATGGAGGGGGCTGTGAAAGAGGCTCGGCCAGAGAGGGTGTATTTCTGGTGATAAGGACGGAGGGGAAGTGCAACGATTGGCAACAATTACAGGGAGGGAATAGAGGGAAACGGCTATTTTCCGGCGGGAGTTTAGCAAAATGAAGAAGGGCCCTGGTGAGGGTCACCTGAGAAGTGCGTATGGCGCTAAAAGGAGAGGGGCATGATAGGGCTTTAATTTTTCAATGGCTGATTTTGGAGGAAATATAATTGAAGGATTACAATGGTCATTTTAATAATGACATTCTTGTAATAATTTCATTGTGGGGTATTCAATAATGTTGCGGGGGTGAATAACAATTCTCTTTTTAGAATTTTTATTTTATCTTCTGAACTAGTTGGAGCAATAATTGAAGGATTACAATGGTCATTATTAAATGGTCATTTTAATAATGACATTCTTGTAATAATTTCATTGTGGGGTATTCAGTAATGTTGCGGGGGTGAATAACAATTCTCTTTTTAGAATTTTTATTTTATCTTCTGAACTAGTTGGATTAAATGTTGGAGCAATTATTGCACACTGGGAATTAATTTGCCAAACATTGACCATATTAAGATCCTGGGCCACTCCTCTCATTACCAATTGGTTTTGAGATGGTAACTCATACTTTATCATGGTATCTGAGCTCTAGGTTTGACAAGGACAATGGTTCGCCGCTTGCATTTATCCTAAATTACAATAAAATTACAAAGGGTACATATTGACCCAATTGCACCCCTATACTAAATCCACATATTCACGTGTGGGAGGGGGAGTGTTAATATCTAAGCATGATTTACATTGTGAGTGCTCTCTTTATCAACTTAAAGTTTTAGAGGAGTGGTTACTTAACATGGTATCAGAGCTCTTGGTTTGGCAATGTTAAGGGTTCGAATTTGATTTGAATTTGAACAAGTGAGTTCAGACTCCCATTTGCTCGTTAAGTACGCATCATTACATAGTGTATGGCATCGACTTTAGGGAGTTTCTAATGATTTTTTTTTCAAACTGGGTTCATGAATGAAGGCGATTCGGGTTGATCAATTTTGGGGGATTGTCAAATGATTTCAATTTAGTTTGTCGATTGTTTAGGAATTCATTGGAGAACTTAGAATAAATGGTAAAACTCTAAAGGAAATTTATAAATCCAAACCGATAAGCGTAGTCACAATACATATATGTACGTGATAAAATCTTTGAGACCCTTAGATCAATAAGTGACTCAAGTTAGAATAGTGATATTATCAAAATAAAAAAATGTTAACATAGATTAATAAGTTTGTCGAGTTAGAAGAGTGATAATATATACTCCCTCCGTCCCACACCTACGTGCACAATTTCCATTTTGGGCGTCCCAAACCTACGTGCACATTTTCTAAAATGGAAAGGAATCTTTACTATTCCCTCCACTCATTCTCTCTCCTACATTATTTTTATACTCACAACACCATTATAATTTACTATTCCCTCCACTCATTTTCTCTCCTATTTTACTTTCACACTCACAACACTTTCAATATAATACTCCCTCCTTAATTTACGTGAAAAGTCGAAGTGTGCACTTAGGTCCGGGACGGAGGGAGTACTACGTAATAATGTTCACGGAAGGCAAGAGTGCAAGACAAAACTAAAATGGAGGGAAGTATCGTTCAAAAGAAATGTTCTTGTATTGAATGTCGAAACAGGATAAATTTAGCTGAATCCCAGTAGTTAGGACAAAACTGTCATGTTTGTTTTCTAATTTTATGGATAGGTTTGAAGAGCCTACCAAATTGCTTCATGTTGAGAAGATCGTAAGATTTTGACATGATATAGTTGGGTTCTTTTTCCATCTTTTGTATGTGTGGGTGTCAGCTGATCTTGGCCTGCCACTGGAGATGCCTTTTTGAAGGAGTAGCTGCTTCTGGCCTGCAATTTGAGAGTCCTGATCAATGATAAGCTGGTTGCAGAGGCACGACTTATCGAAAGAGGTTTGGTGATCCAGATAAAGAGCACAATGTATAGCTTGCAGGCACTCATAGATCCGTATTTGTCATTCCGTCCTCTATATATAGCCTGAATGTTTGGAAAGCCAAAATAACTTTCCAACAAATCAAGGTGGGCTAGAAGCAGCACCGTCTGAAATTTGACTCAATAAATCCCGGCATGGTATAATTCACGGATAGGTGTTTTCGGACCTATATGACATTAAGGAAGTTTTACTTGAAGACTTCTAGTGAGTAAATGTGGAAGGTAGAAGGGGTGGGGGGAGCCATGCTGCGTTCTCCAGATGCTGCCTATGCTACGAGAGTTTTGAAAGTAAAGTAGTAAAGTTTGGTACCAAAAGGGTATTTTATTTTGGGGTTACCAGCATGAATCAAATTTTATGAATGGTTTGTTTGACAGCTGTAGATCTGGAGGCAAGGTAATAATATATTTTTGAAGAAATTTTAATAAGAGAAAACTTGAGTTGGTATCTGTTTACATTCTAAATGTTGCTCTTCGTATGGTTAGGGATACTAGGGATTACATTGTCATTGATTTTATATGTTTAGCTACTTCAAGTCGGATCTTGCTTTTCTTGGAAAATAGTTTCGAAGACTCGAAACCCATTCAGAAGTAAATTTTTTCTGTTAGGAAGCAGTCCGTTGAGGTAGCTATATTGTCAAGTGAAATTTTGAGGAAAGGTAGGAAAAATATTATGTTATGGGTACTCCAGGTGGTAATATGGTCTTAGTTTATATTTGTATTTGTTATTCTTAACTGATGGAGATGTCTGATTCACTGCCTTCTTTGTTTGGTCTGGCATGATTATGCCAAAGTTGGTCAATGAACTTTCCTGGCCTAGTCAAAGCAGGCAGGCAATTGGGAAATAACTCACTTGGAGCTCAAATTATCGCCAGATCTAAATAATGAACATAGATTCAACGGGAATTATGTGGGTCTTATGGTGCTTGTTAGTTTTGGATTGAGGAGCAATCACCAAACTCTTCTGAATACAACTCCTTTTTTCTTTTTTGTCAGTGTCAGATCTTGACCTGATGGATTTTCGGTTGTTTAGTTCCATTGTGTTTGCTCTTTGTATATCCTTTTCCTTCTCTCTTTTTCAGGCTGACACCATTGGTCTAATTTTTGCGTGCAAATTGTTCCTGTTCCCCTGATTACCTTGTTCCCAGGAACAAGAATATTCCTTTATACTGCGGCTGTGCTTGAACTGGAAAATACTTTAGCCAGTCACTTGTCCGACCTCTTTCTATCATCTATGGCATTTCTCTTCTTGATGCTTTCCAGTTGCCTATCAAAAATGAAAAAGAAGTGAAATGACTTAATATAAGTATAAGATTAAGCTAACATATTTACCAGAAAAGCGAATGTATCGTGAATGTATAAATCTAATACTCCCTCTGTCCTCGAATGATCTTCCTACATTTTTTTTTACTTTGAATGAACTTTGAGCAATAATTTAGGGTAATTTAATTTTCCTAATGGAAATCTAAACATTGTCATTGATAGTATTTATAATGGTAAATCAATAACAATTTTTAGATTTTCATTAGAATAATTAAATTAACAATTTTTAGATTTTCATTAGAATAATTAAATTAACCTAAAATTACTGTTCAAAATTCAATCAAAGTAACAACAAAAGAATGTACTTCCTCCATCCCGGTTTAATGTTCTTAGTTTGACTTGACATGAGTATTAAGAAAACGTAAATGTTGTGAGTATGAAAAATAAAGTAGAAGAGAGAAAGTGGGTAGGGATTTTTTGTTGCGAGTATGACAAGTGGGTCTCATTGTCCATTTTAAGTAATAAAGCAACTAAGAACCTTATATTGGGACAAATTAAAAAGGAAAGTAAGAACCTTAAACCGGGACGGAGGGAGTAGGAAGATTATTCCCGGACAGTGGGAGTATCTCTTTTGTTATGAGCTAATAAGTCATCTTACTACTGTTTGGCTCGGAAAGTTTGTTCAGTTGTTTCATTTTTGTGCTGGTTTACCACCCTTAATTATATTCTTTTTCTTTTAAAATTTATTCCCTGATTCAAAGATTGCAAGTTTATCATTACCCTGTTGTTCATTATTTTTCTTGATATCTTTCCTTCAATAATTTTCTCATCTCATAATTATACGCGTGTTGTCGATAGGGAAATATACAGGTTCCAAGAATCAATGCAAGAGAAACCAACTACCATAGATTGCTTACTCTTACTTGACCAAGCTGAGATGCCAGAAGAATTGGAAAATCAACCTGCTCGTGTTGTTCGTGTGAGTTCAGTGGTGATGAAGAAGCTTTCTGGATTGCAATCGACCGAATCTGTTGAAGTAGTTGCCTTGATGAGAATCCCTTCAATATTCCGCGCTCTGGAAAGCAACCATCAGGGAAAAGATTGTCACAGATGGTTTTCATCTACTTATCGAATTTTAGTGCTTGATGGCATCCAGGTTAATTTCTCATTTATACAAACAGTTCTCCTTGTGAATCTCTAACTCTGCTGGTTGTACATTTTCCTGTTCACATTTGGATACTTTTTAGTTAGAAAACAACTACTCGATCCGTGTCCTATAATATATGTCGCAATTAACTTGTCAATGTTTTAAGGCATATGCTTTACTTGTTTGTACATTGCTTGTACCATGGTAAAATTACACCAAGACTATTTCCTCATTTAAAAGCTTGGGTGTTATTTTTTTCTTTGGCGAGCTTGGATTAACTACATTTCATCAACCTCTGTTAATTGCAGGACCCTGGTAACCTTGGCACCTTACTTAGATCAGCAATGGCCTTTGGATGGGTAGCTATTTTCAACCTTGATGCTTTTTCTTGAATTTCTCTTCTGGTTAAATAGTAACCTATTAATGTTATGCAATGTTTCTCTCTTTCTCCCTTATTGATATTCCGCTCTTGTAAACCTATAATTAAGAAGTTTTTTTTTAAGGGTGGAGTATTTCTGCTTCCCGGCTGTTGTGACCCATTCAACGGTAAAGCAATCCGAGCCAGTCGTGGTGCTTCCTTTCAGCTTCCTATAGTTTCCGGAAATTGGGGTCATCTAGAAGCTCTTATCGAGGAAAATCAAATGAAAGTTCTAGCTGGGCATCCAAACAGTAAAGAAGAAGCATTGAAGCCTGTATCTCGACTTTCTTGTGAGCTTGCAGATTCATTGATAGATTCAAAAATTTGTATGGTTTTGGGTAGTGAAGGAAGTGGACTATCAGAAAAGGCTAGGCAGGTATGTGAGCTTGTAAGTATTCCAATGGATGGAGATTTTGAATCTCTTAATGTTTCTGTTGCTGGTGGAATCTTTTTGTACATGCTGCAGCGGAAAAGTCATAGATTTTCTTGAACTATCTTCTCAAGTTATCGGGCTTTTATGCAAAACATAGAATGCCTATTGTTTTGGTCAAATTTCAACAATTAGATTTATAAGAAGGGAAAAGTGACTAAAGTGATATGAATCTAGGTACAATAATCATCGTATTAGATAGAAATAGGCACAAGTGGTTTGTTGACTAGGGAAAGCCCTTGAACAACTTGTTCGCCGGCACAAAACCCCGGGAGGATGTGGCTCCTACCTTCACCAAAAGTTTATTAAGAGTTCACTGATGATTACAAAGCTAAGAGCATATGAAAAGGGAGCTTAGGCTAGTGTCGTACGTGTGTGAATTTACAGTGTATGTTCCCCTTTTTATACCTCAAGAAATAAACTAAATAACAATAAGGGCCTTAAAACTCGGAGAAGTGGTTGATCTTGAGAGACATATCCGCACTTGTTGTTAATGAAGAGATAATGACGAGATTTGCTGGAGAAACGTGGTGGAACCAGTCTTCGGCATGTTCCCTAAAAAATAGGGAAACGTTATGCGACCCAACCTGCAGAGGTCCAAGTTGTAAAATAGAACAACTCAAGTTGTTAATACCAAGTTGTTAAGTACAAGTTGTAATCACATTGACTGAAAAAATGTAGGGCCCAACAATTGCCCCCAAACTTTTTGAAAAAATGAGGAATAGGAAGAGACAAAAGAATTCAAAAAGTTTGCCCAAACAAGAAGGAAAAGAATGACGGTTTTTTAAAATGGGGACCAATGGATGCGACGGTTAAGGGAAAAAGGTTTTACCTTTTAAGAAGGTCTCAACCACTTTCTTTTTTCATTAAATAAAAACTCCTGTCTCCAACTCTCCCTTTCAACAAACGTAGCTTTCGTAAAGATTTTACGGGAAGAAGAAGGAGAACCAAGAAGGCGATTTTCTGAGAGAATCAAGTAAAAATTAGTGGTGAGTTTCTTTGCTTCCTTTTCGGTTTCACTTTCGATTTCTTGTTTTTCGCTTTGTAAAAAATGGGGAAAAGGAAGGCGGTGACTTTGATTTGAAAGTGGAGAGGGTTTGCTGCGGGTTTTTGACCCAAAGTATGTTAAAGAATCCTGAAAAGGAAAAGTGCACCATCCCAGCCGTTAATTTAGAAATTATCAAGAAAAACCATGCAATGGCCTTTGAAACCGAAATCTTTACCCACCCTAACCTAACTCCCGAGTGTTTCTCCCCCGATTGGGTGTGCTTTCCTGAATACCCGTTCATTATTGGCCTGAGGTTTCCTTTCCCAACTTTAATTACTCAATTCTTCGTATCTACCAAACTTAACTACGCCCAACTTACGCCTCAAGGTTGGAGGAATCTTCAAACCCTAGTGAGACTAAACGCGTAAACAGTAGTTAGCCATCTGGTCTAGAGGAATTTGCTTTTACGAATGAGTTTAGGAGTTTCGGTTTAGGGAGGTATGGTTTTAGGGTTAGGGTTGGTAGGAAGCCTTTTGTGATCGACAATGTTGACAACGCTGATAGAGGGTGGAAGAACAATTTCTTTTTTGTCAAGAAGAGCACCCTGGTGAAGGACGTGGGTGCCAACTTCAAATGGAGGTCCCAAGGTAGTAGGCAGTTTTTCTATTTTCTAAGGATGACTTTCAAAGAATGTACTAACTATTTCTCCAACTTTCTTTTTGGCCTAGTTGCAAAATTGGATGTACTTTTTCCCTTTAAGGAAGACACGAGAAGAAAGAGTGAGCAAGATCTACGACTTGGAACCTTTATTGAGAACTTTTAAGGCACTACCGGTTCTATTTGTTGCGGATCCTAACGAAGAAGTTGGTCCAGAAGAAGCCCAAGAGGCAAACCTTGAAGAAACTTTGTGCGAGCCTCACTCCAATGTCTACAGGTTAATCAAATGTTTTAGATTTTGCCTATCTCCAAGTTGTTCTATCCTCTTTAACCTGTTATAACTCTTTATCCTTTTTTGTAGCCACTCGCTCCAAGGGGACTGTTAGTGCTGCTTCTCTTCTTGCCCAGGCCGTGAGCAAAGAGTACGGCCAAGCGGGATGGAAAACCCCCTACCCACTGCCGTAGTAGCTAGTTCTCAAGTGGCCGCATCCAAAAAGAAGGGGGATGCGAAGAAAAGGAAGCTGGTGGAAGTGGAAGCCACGGATGAAAATAGTGAAATGGACCTGGAGAAGTTGGGAGAAAAATTTAAAGCTATGGTTGAGAAGGTAAGGACGAAGGAGCTTTTAATTTTATCAACTAACTTGGATAATCTATTGACATCTTTTTGGTGCAGAACTTATGGCCCCGATTGTGGCTTATGTTGATGTTCTAAAGATCAAAGCAACGAGATTTAGTCACGAAGGCTGCGGAATCAAAAAGGAGGCTAACAAAAGTGCAAAGGAAGTGGAGAAGCTGAAAAAAGAGGCAAACAAGCATGCCAACGAAATGGAAGGTTTGAGGAGTGACTTCGAACGTTTAGGAAAAGAGGTAGAGACCATTCGTGCTGAGAATAAAGCTCACATGAAGGAACTGGAGGTTGCAGAGGGGGACTTTACTTTTAACGCCACCAAAACTCTGCTGGAGACCCGCATTCAAATGATTGAAGAGTATGAAAAAGGACAGCCTCGGCTTGGAACTTGGAGTATGAAAGGAAAGTCTTGGCGGACCACATTGGGGAGCCGCGGATGAAGGAGAGGTGAATTCCGCGACTCTGGAAGCTACGGTAGATGATGCTCACAAGGAACTAAACATCATAGTGGCTACTCCAAGCGATCAAGTGGAAGGTGTAACACCGGCGGCAAGAGTCAGAGGTTTAAAAATACTTTAAAACTTTAAGTATTTTGGATGGGAAAAACAATTTTTTTTGCTTTGTGTACCTCTGTTGGTACAACAAATGGGGGGGAGTGTCCCTTTAAAACAACGTTTTTGGTTTGTAATGGTTCATAAGAACCGAGACAATTTCTTTTGGGGGTACTAGGTGGGTCTAGTACTCCAAGTTTTTTAGGTTTTTAGGGACTTGTTTGGCCTAACCAACTTGTCCTTTAATTACGAAAAGATCTTTTGGAAAACACTTAACTGTTTTTAGCAAAGTAGTCTGTGTCTCCAAGAGACGCTTGTTTGTTCTTTAGATAACATGTAAATGTTATAACCGGTAGGTAACATGAAAATGTTACAACCAAAAGTTCACAACTTGAAAAAGTGTGAAAACGTGCGCCCGTGCGAAGGTGTCAAAACCTTAATTCGTAAGAAAAGATGAAAATCTTTTAACCATAAGTACCTTGATCGAGGTAAATCGTTTGAAGGGATAGAACAAGTATCGGCCGTCCCGGCGTGTCAACAAGTTCTATACCTCTCCAGGCTAGAATTCCAACATGCATCGGCCGTGCGGCGTGTCAACATGTTGAAATTTTCTTCTTCGAGTTCAAACACGTATCGCCCGTGCTGGCGTGTCAACATGTTTGACTCCGCTCCGCTTGAGCCTCAACAAGTATCGGCCGTGCTTGGCGTGTCAACATGTTGAGACTGCTTCGTTTGCCCAAGTTGCACCTTGCAAAACAGATTACGTTAGGGTTGGGCGTTAGCGTAGCTAACGCCCTCCGACGCTCAAGTCGCAAGGATTCGATAAGAGTAAAAATTGAAACGTGTAATTGAACTTGACATAAATTCTAAACCGTACCGAGGGGTCTAGTTATAAACAACTAGACTCACATGAAATAGAGTTTCAAGTGGATTGCGTTCCAACTTCTAGGGATTCTGTCTCCACTTGGGGTTGACAACCGGTATGCACCTTTGCCGGCTTCAGATCGATGAGATACGGGCCTTCCCATTTGGGAGCTAGTTTACCCGCATTCAGTTCTCTTGTATTTTGAAAAACTTTTTCAAAACTAAATCACCAACCCGGAATCTTCTTATTCGACATTCTTGTTGTAAGACTGGCGATTCGCCGATAAGCCGCCATCCTTATCTTGGCTAAATCCCCGATCTCATCAATTGTATCTAAATCTTGAGTTAGCAAGAGGTTATTTTCATCTTGAGTCAATAAGCCATACCTTCTTTGTGGGGATTGTCACTTCAACTGAATTACGGCTTGACTCCGTACACTAAAGAATAGGGGTTCTACATTTGCTCCTTTAGAAGTGGTTCTATACGCCCAAAGCACAAGTGGTAGTTCTTCAACCCACTTGCCCTTCTTTTGATCCAGACGCTTCTTCAAGTTGTTGATAATCAACTTGTTACTAGATTCGGCTTGACCATTAGCTTGAGGATGGACGGGTGTTGACATGATTAACTTGATGCCCCAAATGAGCACAAAAATCTCTAGTCTTCTTACTTATGAATTGTGACCCGTTGTCACATATAATTTCGACGGCACACCAAACCTGCTAATGATATTTTTCTTTAAAAACGATATTACCTCTTTGTCTCGACTTGTACATAAGCTTACGCCTCGATCCACTTTGAGAAATAATCGGTTAGAGCCAACATGAACACTTTGCCTCAGGGAGCTTTGGGCAACTTGCCTACAATATCCATGCCCCTTGCATGAAAGGCCAAGATGAGACTATAGGATGTAGAGGTTCGGCGGGTTGGTGCAAGATGTTCTTTGTGTCTTTGGCGGGCATCACACTTCATGCATAATCCATGGCATCTTGACGCATGGTTGGCCAATAATATCCCGTCTTGAGAGCCTTTGATGCTAACGCCTTTCCTCCAGAATGATTCCCACATACTCCTTCATGGATTTCTTTGAGCACAAGTTCAACTTGCTCACTGTCTACACATCTCAAGTAATGCCACAAAAGATTTCTTGAACAGCACATTATCTATTAACACGAAAGTTGAAGTTCGAATTTTAAATGATCTAACATTTTTAACATCGGGAGGAATAGTTCCAAGTTGAAGGAACTCGATGACAGGTTGGGTCCAAGAAGGCTTAGCATCTTGTGCCCCAGTAGGTGGAAGAACCACTTGAGTTTCTTCAACTTGGTCTATCACGGGGTACTTAACATAAATAATGGGGATATTAGTATGTAACATTGATTTGCAAGTTGAACCCAAGTTGGCCAAGGCGTCTGCCTCCGCGTTCTCTTCTCTAGGGACCTGTTCCAAAGAGAATGATAAAAATTTCGAAGCTAGTGCTTTAACATGTTGGAGGTACAGAGTCATCTTGGAATGCTTTGCCATATAACCGCCATTAAACTGGGTAGCTAGTAATTGAGAGTCAACAAATACATTTAAATGTGTTATATTCAAACTTAAAGTGTAGTTAAACCCATGATTAGGGCTTCATACTCAGCTTCATTATTCGTTGCATTAAATTCACAAGATACAGCTTGTGGTATGATATCACCTTGAGGGGATTTTAGGACTATTCCCAAGCCAATTCCCTTGGAATTTGAGGCTCCATCTGTAAATAGTGTCCAAAATCTAGGAATAGTTTTACCTTCAAGTTCTTTGCACTTCCAGTTCTACCTCAGTGCAAACTTGGGTGAAGTCGGCCTACGAAATCGGCTAGGGCTGCGATTTGATGGCTGTTCTTGGCTCGTATGATATGTCATACGTGCTCAACTTGACGGACCACTTGGCCAATCTACGACATCTCTGGAGTTCTCAACACATTTCTCATAGGATAGTTAGTCCTAAACAGCTTATGGAATGTGTTTCAAAATAATGACGCAATTTGGTAGCGGCGGTAGTTAAGGCTAATATTAATTTTTCTAGATGAGAGTACCTTGTTTCGGCATCTAATAAAGACTTACTTACATAGTAAACAGGATGTTGTTCTCCTTGGATCTCTTTCACCAATACTTTGCACTAACGGCGTTTTCGGATACTGACTAAATATAAATAAAGATGCTCACCATGTTCGGGTTTAGCAAGTAGGGGTGACGTCATCAAATATTCTTTAAGTTGTTTGAAAGCTGCCTCATGTTGGTCGGTCCATTGAAAGAGCTTATTTTTTCTTAACACTTCATAGAATAACCTGCACTTATAAGATGATTTGGATATAAATCTATTCAAAGCATACTCTACCTGTTAACCTTTGCACGTCCTTGATGTTTTTAGGGGACTCCAAGTTGAGAATCGCTTTGATTTGCTCGGGACTTGCTTCGATTCCCCTCTTGGTTACCATATATCCCAAGAATTTACCTGCTCGACACCAAAGTTGCACTTTCGGATTGAGCTTCATGTTGAAGGCTTTCAAGATGTTGAACGCCTCGACAAGGTGTTGCATGATCTTCAATACGTTTGGACTTTACTACCATGTCATCTATGTAAACCTCCATTGTCTTGCCAAGTTGATCTTTGAACATCTTGTTCACCAATCTCTGGTAGGTTGCCCCTGCATTTTTAAGACCAAATGGCATAGCAATATAACAATATATACCTTCGGATCATGAATGCTTTGTATCCTCTTGGTCCGAAGGCTCCATTTGAATCTGGCGATATCAGGAAGATGCATCCATGAATGTCAAGATGTCGTGGCCACTGTCTCGTCAACTAGAGAGTCAATGTGAGGGAGAGGGAATGGGTCCTTCGGACAGGCCTTGTTCAAGTCGGTGAAGTCCACGCATACCCGCCACTTGCCATTCTTCTTCTCCACCACTACAACGTTAGCCAACCATCTCGGGTACTGAACTTCTCTGATCATCTTGGACTTCGGCTGGCCTCTCAACTTCAGCCCTTATGATCGATTCCTTTCTTGGGCAAACTTCCTCCTTTTACTGATGGACGGGACGGATGGTTGGGTCGATGTTCAATTTGTGAGTAATAATATCCTTGCTTATCCCATGTCATGTCTTCATGCTTCCAAGCAAACGGCATTTCGACTTTTCGGGAACTCAATCGGCTCCTCCTCAATCTCGGAGGGTAGGTCTACCCCAACTTGTACTTGGGCCTCGGGATTCGAAGCATCAACAGGAACGCTCTTCGTATCATGCTCCACCGCTTCAAGAACATCCGGGGCCTTTTCTTTAATTGCTATGCTTGCCGAGGGGTGAACTCGCTTTCATGTTGACCTTGTAACATTCCTTAGAGACTTGCTTTGGTTCCCCTTCAACTTAGCGCGCCCCAAGGTGTTGGAAACTTGACGCATTGATGGTAAGTTGATGGTACGGCCTTCATGTTGTGGATCCAAGGTCTTCCCAATATAACGTTGTACGAGGAAAGACATTCAATCACACAAAACCTTTCCATGGAATTCATACCCTCTAGATAGATGGGCAACTTGATCTCTCCCACCGTCTGTTTCACCTCACCGCTGAACCCTACCGGTACGGATGAGTTTTTTACAACTTCGGACAAAGGAATACCCATATCTTCAAGAGCATGAGTAAAGATAATGTTGGCCGAGCTACCACCGTCGATCGGGATTCGCTTGACTCACGGTTGGCAATCTGCATCGAACAACTAGACCATCATGATGAGGGTCCAAGGTGTTATCTTTATCTTCATCTTCAAATGAGATGATGTGACCATCTGTGAAGTCACGGTGCCTCGCGAGCAATTCTGATTGGTCTTCTTTAGAGCTCTTGGCATGACGCTTGGCGGCGAGTAAGTCGTGCCACAAATATGGGACCCACCGAAATGACATTCACCACCTTTGTGGGTGGAGGGGGTGCAACTTTTTTTCGGGCCTAGGCCGCTCTTCGAACCCGTTTCTTTGGACTCACTCCTGACCCTCTTCTTGCCCAACAAATCCTTGAGAAGACCCTTGGACAACAAATGAGCAATCTCCTTCCTCAAAGCGAAACAGTTCTCGGTGGTATGCCCGAAATCTTCATGAAATGCGCACCACTTGGACTTGTCCTTCCAAGTTGTTGACTGGTCATTCTTCTTGGGCCATCTCGCTTTATCTCCAAGATTTCCCATGGCGCATAAGATTCCTGCAATGTCCACAGAAAAGCAGTATTCAGAAATCTGTGGATAATCATTATCATCTCCTTCTTGATCATCATCTACAACATGAATTCTAGAAGGTTCAGTTTTAACAGGGGGTTTGCCCCTGTTGGACTTATAGTGATGGGAATCCGATCGTCTGTCAGAAGGTTCAAATAGAGGAGTAGGAGTCCTCCCAGTTGATTTCCCTATTGCCAAGCTATCTTCCTCCAATCGGATGTAAGGCAAGGCCCTGGTTCTGATTTCTTCAAGTTGTTTCGCAGGGGTCATCACCAACTCGTTGTAAAACAATGAGCTCTTCTTCAAGCCTATGCGGAATGCCTCCGTTGCTGTGGACACGTCCAAGTTGGGTATGGTCACTGCCTCCTTATTGAACCTGTGCAAATATTCTTTGAGACTTTCATTAGGCTGTTGCACAATTCTATAAAGATCGCTGGTCAACTTGTCGAATGCCCTATTGCATGAAAATTGGTTAATGAACATGTTAACAAGTTGAGCATAAGAGGAAATAGAGTTTAGAGGAAGTCCTGTTAGCCATTTTAAGGCTGGTCCTGACAAGGTTGAGCCAAAGCCCCTGCAAAAACATGCTTCTCTGAACATAGGGTGAATACTTATGACATCCATCGACTCCTGATATAACAACACATGCTCTGTGGATCGGTACTCCCATCATACTTCTTCATATGAGGTACCGAGAATTTCTTCGGGATCTCCACACTCGGCTATCGCCGGTACAAAACGAGACTCATTGTAGCAAGTTGGGGAGACCTGGTGATATGGCAAGTTGACTCTGTGCACGCTTCTGAGCAACTCCTTAATGGTTTGCATCTCTCTAACAAGTTGGTTCTCTGCAAAAGAGGAGCATTACTAACAGGAGGTGCGAAAGTGTCAAAAGTATTGAAGAAACTCCTGTTTGCCCCAGCTGGGGGAGTAGCATAGGTATAGCAAGATGGCAGACAGGTTGGCTAGGCTGGTCGGTGAACCTCGGTTGCTCGATTGGAATAGATGTCACAATTGTGCTCTCCGTCGGTGGTGTCGACATAGGAATATCTCCAACATGGCTTGGTCCCGTACCCGCACCAAACAAAGATCTAGGAAGTAAAGGTGAAAACGGAGTGGATACTTGAGGCTCAACTTGCTTCCCTTTACGCAGACTATCAATGGCGTTGAATATCATGGCATTAGTATGCTCCTGGGCATTTAACCGGTCATTTACTTTTTTCAACATATCGGCCATGCTGGTCATCAAGTCCGAGATTGACAAATGCTTTCCCGCATTCAGGACGGATTGCTTGGGGAGCCGGGAAATGTAGGGCCGCCGAGTCTCGATCGCCGGATGAAGGATTGGCCATTTCTATACGGATAATCAAAGTTTCCCACAGACGGCGCCAAATTGTTTTGGTCAAATTTCAACAATTAGATTTATAAGAAGGGAAAAGTGACTAAAGTGATATGAATCTAGGTACAATAATCATCGTATTAGATAGAAATAGGCACAAGTGGTTTGTTGACTAGGGAAAGCCCTTGAACAACTTGTTCGCCGGCAAGACAAACCCTCGGAGGATGTGGCTCCTACCTTCACCAAAAGTTTATTAAGAGTTCACTGATGATTACAAAGCTAAGAGCATATGAAAAGGGAGCTTAGGCTAGTGTCGTACGTGTGTGAATTTACAGTGTATGTTCCCCTTTTTATACCTCAAGAAATAAACTAAATAACAATAAGGGCCTTAAAACTCGGAGAAGTGGTTGATCTTGAGAGACATATCCGCACTTGTTGTTAATGAAGAGATAATGACGAGATTTGCTGGAGAAACGTGGTGGAACCAGTCTTCGGCATGTTCCCTAAAAAATAGGGAAACGTTATGCGACCCAACCTGCAGAGGTCCAAGTTGTAAAATAGAACAACTCAAGTTGTTAATACCAAGTTGTTAAGTACAAGTTGTAATCACATTGACTGAAAAAATGTAGGGCCCAACACCTATATTCACAATTTTTATTTTTTTCGTTTAAACGCCGGTCCGGTCTGAAACATTTTGTGATTTAAATTGTTCTTTAGCTTGATCAAAACAAGTTTGAATATTCATTTTGGAAACCAGATCAAGAACAAATTCGAATATTCAATTTTGGATGAAGGCAGTACTTGAAAATGTTCACTAACTTAAGGATCATACAATCAAATATATACTCCCTCCGTCCTAAAAAAAAGTGTCTTCAATTTTTAAGTTAAGTTGTGTTTCACAAAATAATTATAAGAATTTAATGATTATCATGGAATTTTAAAAATTGTTATGGATAGTGTTATTAATAGTGATTATTTTGTCAAAAATTGTTATGGATTGTAATGTTTACAACATTTTTTTTATTTCAAAGTTTGCTATGGATAATGTTGTTAATAGTGATTTTATTTTTGTCGTCAAACAGCTCTAGCTCAAGCGACATTCGATTTCTATTTCCATACGACAGGTCAGGGGTTGAAACATCACCAAATACAATTTTTAGCACTTTCAAGTGCCACTCTTATAATAGATTAAGTCATTCATTAACATTTTTTTTAAATAAGTGATTTTATTTTTGTCTTGGTATTACATTATAAAGATTTGTCAAGTAAAATGCAAATTTGTTGTCACCAAGATCTCAGTAATAGATATCCACCAGCTGCCCTTTACAATTCACCTCAATCAGGACCAAAAGTGACTTGTGGCAATGGCCAACTGTCATCATAGTATATACTCCTATTTTTTTTACTAAATTAAAGAGGAGAGAATTGTAAAAATTACCATTTTACTATAAAAATGCCAAAAAAAAAAAAAAATCAAATTTAAAGACGATAAAAATAATATAAGGTCTTAAGAAGAAGATCAAATGAATCCACCACCACGCCCACTGATCTCCTCCCTCTTTCCTCCCCAACTTGTATCCTCACTTGCCTGACCTGCGCCCCTCCTCCACTTTCTCTGCCGCCGTTCTTGACGCAGTTGTCGCCACAACAACAGGCTAGAAACGCTACCCCTTCCCCCTTTTTCTCCCTCTCGCCTGTTATGAATCAACTTGACTGAGTTGATCAATTGATTCAGAACAGAATTTTATAGAGGGAGAAACGGAAGAAATTGGGAAAGGAATGACGAATAGTAGAGAGAGAGATGAGAGAGAGTTTAGAGAGAGAGCAAGGAAGAGAGAGAAAGTGAGAAAATTGTTGTTAATATTCATAATCATTCACGGAAGTGATGTTCCTCTAAATAAAGCAAATGATTCACCTAGCACATAGCCTCTAACAAACTCAGCAACAAGACAAAAAAAACTACATCATATGGCTGTTACAAATAATTGCCTTATACTAAAACAAAACGACATCGTTTTAATTAAAGATAAAGCGTATATATTAAGTACGCTACTACGACTATTACGACGTAATTATTAAAAGGCATTAAAACGACAGAGTTGTCTCCAAATCCAAATTTAATGGTCATCCTCAAATCAGAAAGAACTCTAGGTCATTACATTCCCCCGTCCTTCGAAAAATCCTTGTCTCAAGGATTGAATTGAGGAAAATTGGAAGCAATTACCGGCCAATCTTCCCAAGTCGCATCCTCTGGTAGCAAGTTTGACCACTGAATTAAAACCTGTGATGCTGGCTTGTTTCCCTTCTTTACCAGTCTTCTATCTAGGACAGCAATAGGCTCAACCAAGAATTGCCCTTCATCTCCAATGATTGGTAGGGAAGGATTTGGTACAATTTGGTCACCTATCCTTAGCTTAAGTAAAGAGACATGGAACATTGGATGTACCTTTGAAGTTGCTGGGAGCTTGAGTTTATAAGCTACAAGACCCACTTTTGCCTCAACCTGGAAAGGACCAAAATACATGGGAGCTAGCTTCATGTTCCTCCTCAAAGCTAGAGTTGATTGTGTGTAGGGCTGCAATTTCATGTATACCCAATCTCCTACCTGTAGAATTCTTTCCTTTCTTCCCTTATCAGCAAACTGTTTCATCTTGTTTTGGGCTTCAGTGAGGACCTCTCTCAAAATTTTCACTTGCTTATCCCTTTCCTTGATAAAGTTAGTTACATCATCCACCTTGTTGTATTGTTCATGGCTAAAAGTAGCTTGGGGTGGGGGGTAGCCATAAAGGGCTTCAAAAGGAGACATCTTCAAGGCAGTGTGGTAGTTAGAGTTATACCACCATTCAACTAAGGTTAGCCAGGATGACCACTGAGTTGGTTTAGAACTGGTAGCAGCCCTGAGGTATTGCTCCAAACACCTGTTCAATCTCTCAGTTTGCCCATCTGTCTGTGGGTGGTAAGATGTGCTTAGGTTTAGGGTGGTGCCCATAATAGAGAATAAGGATTGCCAAAACTGGCTCAAGAAAATCATGTCTCTATCTGAGGTGATGGTCACAGGCAATCCATGATACTTATATATGTGATCAAAAAAGGGTTTAGCTACTGTGTATGCAGTGTAGGGATGTTTAAGGGGTATGAAATGTGCATACTTAGTGAGACTCTCCCCCACCACTAAAATGGAGTCCCAATTGTGAGAAGTAGGCAATCCTTCAATAAAATCCATGGCTATGTCAGCCCATGGTCTATTAGGGATAGGTAAAAGTTGAGTAGACCTGCTGGGTGGGTGGTTTCAGTCTTGTGTTGCTGACAGATGTCACAAAGAGCAATCCACTCTTGCACTTGCTTCTACATTCCAGGCCAAAAGAAAAGTTGGGAGATTCTCTTTGTAGTACCTTGGATACCAGAGTGACCTCCTAATGGTGAGTGATGTAGCTCCTTAATTATCTTCTCTCTCAGCCCTCCAGTTTTCCTAATCACCAGTTTCCCTTTATGCCTCAACAACCCATTATTCAAGGTGTACTCAGAAAACTCAGGGTCTTGCAATAATGCCCTTCCAAGATTTTCTGAATACTCTCATCTTCCTCCCAGCTAGCAATGACCTCTGTAACCCAACTAGGTTGTGCCACAGAGATGGCTAATGTTGGGTATGCACATGTTTTAACCCTCCTATTTGTTATTAGATTTGATTGATACCATAACCTCCTATTTATTTTAAGGACTTTAGGACCCTATGTAATGAAGCTTAGACTTCAATTTTTTAGCTAAGTCCATTTTATAGTATAGGTTAAATTTAGGCTTGAAGACTGGCACAAGACTCATTGGATCTGAGGATTGCAGTTCAGAATTTCAGACCACCCCATTAAAACCGCCTAGGCTGAACCGCTCCTGGAACCGCCTGGTGAGACTTTGTCTGAAACCGCTTCTCTGAACCCCTAAGTGCAAACCCCTTTGAACCGCTTCTTGCAACTGCCTTGCAGTTTCATACTCAAACCGCACTTAAAGAATTCCTCTTCTGGTGGAACCGCCTTTTGTCAAACCGCTCATCACCAGAACCGCCTCAATGATTGGCTACTTGAAGTGAACTCCTTTGACCGTTGGAATCCACGTCAGCAATATCAAATGTCAACCACCATATCTTGTCACGTGACTACTTTTCAGACAAGATCTGCAAGGATCTTAAAAAGGTGACAGATGTCCTAACCACCTTGATTGCAGCTGAGGTCTTATCAGCTTTACCTGCATCAACAGTTCCAAAGGACAAAAGTAGTTGCTGTGGACCAATGGGATTGCATCAAGGACTGTCCTTACAACAGCTGTGTCCAACGGCTATATTCCTGATGCTTGGGTATAAATACCCCCAACCTTCTTCATTTGAAGATTGCTTGATACTTGAGAAATTGCTGTGAGTTCATAAGAAGTTGAAGCTCTGCCCAGAAATTCATAAGTCCTTTGAATCTTCATCTTCAACCTTCAAGAAATATTTCCCAGCCCAGAAATCAAGCCTTAACACTTCAAGAATCATTGTGCTCTACATCTCATAGATTTAAAGAGCCTTGATCTTGTTTCCATACACACACCTCACTTGTTTAATCACATAGATTAATCACTTGAGATACACTGGTTATAGTCTTAGGATTTGATCTTCATAGAATAGATTTTAGTTTTGAGTATCAATCTTTGTAATCTGTAATCTCTCATACTCAATAGTAAAATCACTCTTGAAAATCCAAGACTAACCATCTTGGTAGTGGACGTAGATCGTTTATCGATTGAACCACTCCAAATCACTTGTTCTTATATTTCTGCATTTATATTTCTTGTGATTACTAATTATTTATCTTTATCTCTGTTTGATCTTTATTTAGATATCCATTATTGTGAAATAGTGTTTGGAGTTAACATTGTCAAAACCTCACTTTTGCAAACTGCACTTTCAGTAAACCGCACTATCAAACCGCTTTGCAAAACCGCCTCTCTCAAAACCGCTTTATAACTTCAATATTTCGCTGTGCATTTTACAACTCTACTTGCAGTTTCTTATACACTGCAAGAGGTTTTGTAAGCTTAGAGGTTTAGTTTTAAATCGAGGGCGAAAAATTTTAACAGCTATTCACCCCCCCTCTAGCTGTATTTTCACCCTTGTTGCCACCTTTGGGACCAACAAGTGGTATCAGAGCTAACACATTTTAAAACCACTGTTTTTCAAGCTTAACAGCTTGTGTGCCGATTCAATATGGCAAACTCAAAGACAATGACAACTGTTAACTATTCACACATTCCAATCTTGGACGAAGACCACTTTGACATCTGGAAGTGCCGAATGCTTATTCATTTGGAAACTATAGATGAGATGCTGGTGGAGTGCGTAGTCAATGGGCCATGGATTCCAATGAAGGCCAACACTGATGCAACCACCAATGCTGAAACTCCAGAGGTCAAAAAGCCAAAAGAAGAGTGGTCGGATGAAGAGAAGAGATTAGTTGCCTTAGACAGCAAGGCAAGGCACATCATTTCTGGAACCCTCCCCGTTTCAACTCTTCAGAAAGTGATGTACCTCAAAACCGCAAAGCAGATGTGGGATGCCATCGAGAGCTACCTCGAAGGTGATGACGAATGCAAGGAAAGCAAATTATATGTTGTTGAAAGATCCTACAACAACTTCAACAGAAAACCCAATGAAACCTTGCGTCAAACCTACGACCGCTATGTTGAGGTAGTTAATGCTTGTAGATGTCTTGGCAAAACTTTAACCGATAAGGAAATCAATATGACTTTCCTCGCCGCTTTAGGTTCTAGATGGGTAAATAAGGCTACCTCTCTAGAAGACTCAAAAGTTTTGAATACTTGGTCGTTAAGTAACTTGTATGCAAACCTTAGAGTCTATGAGCTTAAATTAAATCATATTGAAGAGATTGAAGGGAAAACCAAATCGCTTTCTATGTCCGTAGTGGAACAAGAGGAGAAACCATCTACATCCAATCAAACTGCAGATCCTTCCATATCAACCTCATCACTCATTGAGATGGATGATGATGATTTTGCCATGTTTGTAAAAAGATTTCAAAAGTTTAGAAAATCCTCAAAACCTTTTACAAAAACTTTTTCAAAAGGCAAACCTCCAGCAACATTTTCTATGGCTGGAGATACAAAAAAAAGAGTGATCTAGTTTGCTACAATTGTAGAAAACCTGGTCACTTTGCATCTGAGTGTCCACAACCCAAATACGAATACTTGAAAAATAAAACCTCTCCTGCGAAATTTTCTCGTCGCAAGGGAATGGTTGCTGAGGAGGAAGAGAATTCCAAGGAATTAGCAACTTGGATTGAAACAGATTCTGATGATGGAAGTGATGAAGAAACCGAAGAGGTTAATCTCTGCTTAGTTGCAGATGCTTCCGATGAGTCAGATTCTGAGTCATTTGAGTTGCAAGATATGGAAGAAAAAGAGGTTTCAAATAAACTTCCTAATTATAAATTGGATGATGATATCAAATTTACTCCTAGCATTAAGATAGGAAATTGTTCGTATTCACGTCCCATTTTCTCGTCTAAAAATGCTCCACCTTCAAAAGCAATTCCAAAGAAAATTTTGAAAAAGGTGGTGGAAGAGGTTTCTCCCATGGAACATGAAAGGATGTTCAAGGAAGCAGAAATGGTGATCCATCAATTCTCTAATCTTAAGAAATCCTTAAGCTTAGCTCATGATGAACTTAATCTGTACAAGATGGAGAAAACTGTGATGAGGTCTGAAATTTCAAATCTTAAGGACCAAATCAAAAGTATGACTCCTCTTGCTGATCAAAACCGCATCCTTGAAACTAAGGTTGCTGCACTTCAACTCCGGAATGATGACCTGGTCACCCAACTCAACGATCGTCAAAAAATTATTGATGGGTGGCTCAAGTCAAAATCTTATGCAGAACAAATCATAGATACCCAATTACCCAGTGGAGTTACTGAGGGTATAGGATTTGGATCTGCTGAAGAAGAGAAGTGTGCATCCTGCAGTGAAAAGGATGAGGAAATTTTGAAACTAACTAAAGAAATTCCTAAGGGGAAGCATGATAAAGGCAAGGGTAAAGGACAACAAATTAATTATATCTACCCAAAAGGGAAGCAATATGGGAAGAATTCTCAGATGAAGCCAAAGGATTCTGAGAGTATTGCTTCAGAGGAAATGGCATATGGAGTTGGCCGCATCCCTAAAACCGCTTCTGGTGGAACTAGAGATGCTGGCAACCGCAAGTCTGACCGCGCCTCTTCTTCGACCGCTCCTCCTGCCTTCAAAAGCAGGAATAGCGTTCCTAGAAAATACGTGGTCAAACTGAAGCCAGTTCCTTTTGTCAAGCCTGAAACCGCGCCTCCCAAACCGCATGCAACTCCTAAGAAAAGTAAGGAGTTAGTAAAACCTCATGATGCTTATAGCTTTTATAAATGTTCTGTGTGTGATGGTTTAGGTCACAAGGCTGCAGAATGCCTTTTGCGGTTCACATCCAATGCCAGGAAGAGTAAACCTCCTTCTGTCAAACAGGTGTGGGTCGTGAAGGGTTGCTAACTTCAGGACCCAAGGAATAAAGGGGGACCTCGTTCTTAATGTTTACATTTCAGGTCCTCTGCTTAATGGCTGGTCACTCTAAGGAAAATGAATGGTATCTTGACAGTGGCTGCTCAAGACATATGACTGGAGATAGATCATTACTTGAAGATGTCATTGAAGCAAGTTGTCCGTCTGTAACCTTTGGTGACAACAACAAAGGAAAGACCATTGGATATGGTGTTATAAGGAGAGGAAACCTAACCATTGAGAATGTTTCTCTTGTTGAAGGACTCAAGCACAACCTCCTTTCAATTTCTCAATTCTACGACAAAGGAATGCTTTGCAACTTTACGTCATCAAACTGCTTTATCAAAGATGGCATTTCCGGAGTCACCCTACTCACAGGGATTCGTAAGAGTAATATTTACATTATTGATCTAAATTCTGCATGTAGTATTACTAATCTCTGTTTTGTAGCTAAAAATGTGAGCGAAAATAGTTGGCTTTGGCACAAGAGGTTGAGCCACTTGAACTTCAAGTATCTTGCAAAGATTGGTAGGGAAAACCTCGTTCGTGGTTTACCCAAAGTGGCTGACCATCATCCAGAGAAATGCAGTGCATGCCAGCTTGGTAAGCAATCCGCGTCGTCTTTCACCAGCAAGACCGCTCCATCAACTTCAAGATGCTTACAACTGCTTCACATAGATTTGTTTGGACCCGTAACCACTGCCAGCATTGGAGGAAATAGATATACTTTAGTGGTGGTGGATGATTATTCAAGATATACGTGGGTTGAGATGATGATTTCCAAAGATGATTGTTATGAAATTCTCACCGCACTTTTTAGACGGCTCCAAACTCAAAAAGAAGACGACATCGTTAGTGTTCGATCAGATAATGGAACAGAATTCAAGAACAACGGTGTTGCTCAGTATTGTGATGACCATGGAATTGATCACAATTTCTCAACCGCTGGTGTTCCACAACAAAATGGGGTTGTGGAAAGGAAGAATAGGACATTGATTGAGGCTGGAAAAACAATGATATCTGAAGCGAAGCTGCCTCAGTATTTCTGGGCTGAAGCAATCAACACAGCATGCTTTACTCAGAACCGCTCCCTCATCAACAAAACCTATAATAAGACTCCCTATGAGCTTTGGCGAGGAAGAACCCCCAACATTGCATTCTTCAAGATCTTTGGCTGCAAATGTTTTGTCCTCTACAACGGAAGAGAAAATAGAGGTAAATTCGGAGCCAAGGCCGACGAAGGTATTTTTGTTGGGTATGCTAAACATTCAAAAGCTTTTCGTATTTTCAATAAAACTAGTTTAAAAATAGTTGAGTCTGTCCATGTTACTTTCGATGAGCATTCTCTCCTTGAGCCACATTTGGCTCCAAATGTTGCTGATGATTTTGTTGAGCATAATGAAACAGGTGAACCCTCTCAAACCGCACCTGAACCTCAACCGCAAAATCCAGCACCCTCAACTGAAATTCCCTCAAATCGCACTTTTGAAACCGCACCTGAAGTTCCTACTCCAGATGCAACTCCAAGGGAAGAAGAAGTTGAGAACTCCCCTATCTAGCTTATAGAACCTCTTCATCAACTTACCTTCCATGACTTCGCTGAAGGATCTAACGACGTCCCAATTGAAGATCTTCAGCAAACCTCTGTCCAACCAGACTTACCCCCGGAGGTTCGTGAAGTCAGCAGTCACCCTCTCTCTAATGTGATTGGTGATCTATTTTCCAGTTTTCAAACAAGGAGATCGAATTATGATGAGCATACCTCCTTGATATCTCAAATTGAACCCAAGAAGATTGATGAAGCACTCCAAGATTCCAGTTGGGTCGTTGCTGTGATGTACCTGATTTTTTGAAATCAAACGGAGTCGCCACGCCATTTTTGTTTTAAGGGCCAAAACTTTGAAAAATGCCCGAGATTAGAGATTTGGGTTCGTAGGTCACGTTACACGCCGGGAAGGACGTTAGTGTGCACCCGGAATGCCTCGTAAAACGAGTCTTCCAAATATTCAAAATCATTTGTTTGTATGTGTGTGTGTGTGTGTGCTACTTTGGCCAAAATAAGTTGAAACTGAGGAAAGTAAAAATTGGGAATTCTTTATTAGACTTTTTACAGATCCCATGATTTTTGGTGTGATTTTTGGGTTGAATTTTGGTACTCAAAAGATTTTTGGAAGTTGGAAACCATTTCTGCCAGAATGAAAAAGGCAGTGGACACTTGATTTTGAAATGGACTTTAGGGCTTGAAAAATCCAGAATCTTGGAAAAGTCAGAGAATGAAAAATGTTCAAAACACCTAAAATAAGGTTTCTGTAAAAGAACTTTTCATTTTGGAGATGATTTGAGGACCCAAAACCTTCTGGAAATCTCAGATGTGAAATATGGACTTCCAGAGACTGATGAACTGACCTTTAAAGGAAAATTTGAAAAAGGGAGTTTTACTCACGAAAAAAATAAAGTAAAAATATGTTTGGAAGGCTCTGGATGTTGGATACAAAAAGTGTCTTGTAGTCAACACCAAATTCCAAGTTTATCTGTGTCCAAAAAATTAGATCATGGACTGGGGTCTTAGAAAATTGCTACTGGACAGCAACTTCTCAAGAAGGAAAACATGATTTTAAAGGGGGTTTGGCATCCATGCTTGTCCCCATTTCCCTAGGTTTTGATTAGTGATCACTTGAAATTTTAGTGGTGAATCAACTATATCAAACCATCCTTGGGGTACATTAGGACTAAGCATTTCATTTGCTTGGGAAGGGGAATTTTATCCTTTGAAAATGAAGATTTGATGTATGAAAATGGTTTTTAGGGTTTTGAAAATGCATTTGCAAGTAAGTAAGAATACTTTAGAGAGAATGTTGGTCCTTGTAGAAGATCAACCATGGAGATGAACTTCCATGGTGATCTTCTTGGATCTAGGGCAAGAAGATGAACAAACTACATTTTGGAGTTTGAAAATGCATGCATGGATGAGAGAATTTTAGGGTAAGGAGAGGGGGGTTATACCTATCTTCCTTGTGTTTTGTGTATGAATGGATTCAAGGCTTGAATGTGTTTAGGGCTTGAAAGTGTTTAGGGTTGATGATTTGAGTTGGTTAAAGAGAAAACAAGTAGATAACAATGAAGTCCTCTATGTTTTCTCTCTAATCCTCCTCCTAAAGGGTGATTTGAGCTTGAGTTAGTATATGTATGAGAGTATGTATGAGAGTGATTTGAAGTGTTTGTGAGTGAGTGAGATTTGGGAAAGATTGGAGAGAAAATGGTGGCAATTCAAGTGAATTCCCACTGTTTTCTCTCTATTTTTCGCCAGTGTGCTGTTGCTGTGAGTGATTTGTGTTGTGTAGACTGAGAGAGGAGGGTTCAATTTATAGCCCTCTGGGAGAATCAAACAGATCCGCGCGGACAAGTTCGGTAGCGTGCACTGTTCATCTGCTACAGTGCAAGCTTTTGGACAGGAGGAATATTTTCAGAAAATTCAAACTGGTTGCTGTTTTTCAGCTTGCCAATTCGGGATTTTCTTAATTCTTTTGCTTTTTGAGATTCCTTTGTAGGCTTAACCTTAAATGGCAATGCCCACTTTGCCCTTGCTTTGTTAGAAAAGTTAGGAATGTTAGGAATGTTATAACTCTCGTTAATTTTCTAACGAGAATACTAACAAACTCAAATTGGAGTACTTACAGTAGCCCCTCGGCGACGGCGCTTTCGAAGGAAGCGGGGTCGTCGATAAGAGTAAGGCTCCAAATTTGACAGGATGATCAAGTGATCGAGTGGCTGAACCTATTTAATAGGCTACCTACGTATCCTTAAGAGGAATCAAGCCGGCCGTAGTTCGGGTCTTTTGCCTATCTTCAGACATCGACCCTAGAGTGACTGTTTTAGGATGTCAACCTGGTGAGCGAGTTCTGCAGTCGATTGCTTGGAAGAAAACTCTGCTGGGGATAGGAGACGACCATTTTTGGTCAGGTGGCTAGAGTCGTATATTGGCTCTGCTGGGGATAGGAATGACCATTTTCGGTCTGGTGGCTAGAGTCGTACATTGGCTCTGCTGGGGATAGGAATGACCATTTTCGGTCTGGTGGCTAAAGTCGTACATTGGCTCTGCTGGGGATAGGAATGACCATTTTCGGTCTGGTGGCTAGAGTCGTACATTGGCTCTGCTGGGGATAGGAATGACCATTTTCGGTCTGGTGGCTAGAGTCGTACATTGGCTCTACTGGGGATAGGAATGACCACTTTCGGTCTGATGGCTGAACCTAATGATAGGCTACCTACATATCCTTAAGAGGAATCAAGCCGGTCGTAGTTCGGGTCTTTGACCCTAGAGTGACTGTTTTAGGGTGTCAACCTAAGATTTGACTATTTTTGGGAAGTCGCCCTAAGATTTGACTATTTTTGGGAAGTTGCCCTAAGATTTGACTATTTTTGGGAAGTCGCCCTAAGGTTTTGACTATTTTGGGGACGTTGCCCTATGATTTTGACTATTTTGGGGAAGTCGCCCTAAGACTTGACTATTTTGGGGAAGTCGCCCTAGGGTTTTGACTATTTTGGGGACGTCGCCCTATGACTTGACTATTTTTGGGAAGTCGCCCTATGACTTGACTATTTTTGGGAAGTCACCCTATGATTTGACTATTTTGGGGAAGTCGCCCTATGACTTGACTATTTTTGGGAAGTCGCCCTATGACTTGACTATTTTTGGGAAGTCACCCTATGATTTGACTATTTTGGGGAAGTCGCCCTATGATTTTGACTATTTTGGGGAAGTCACCCTGGTAATGGTTTCGGTTTTTAGGGGATGGTTGCTTTCCTCGTGTTGTGTGTGATAGCGTTTTAGGTGCCTCAAACCTTAATGATGGCATCTTAGGTGCCTTGAACCTTGACGATGGCGTCTTAGGTGCCTCAAACCTTGATGATGGCGTCTTAGGTGCCTCGAACCTTGATGATGATGGCGTCTTAGGTGCCTCGAACCTTAATGATGATGGCGTCTTAGGTGCCTCGAACCTTGATGATGGCGTCTTAGGTGCCTCGAACCTTGGTGATGGCATCTTAGGTGCCTCAAACCTTGATGATGATGGCGTCTTAGGTGCCTCGAACCTTAATGATTATGGCGTCTTAGGTGCCTCGAACCTTGATGATGGCGTCTTAGGTGCCTCGAACCTTGGTGATGGCGTCTTAGGTGCCTCAAACCTTGATGATGGCGTCTTAGGTGCCTTGAACCTTGATGATGGCGTTTTAGGTGCCTTGGACCTTGATGATGGGTGATTTGGAGGTGACAACTTGTTTTGAAATGATTTCCTTCGATGTTCATATCCTTTCGTTGGGGACAGACTTCGAGGGGGATAGACAGTCTTTTGGTGGATTTTATTTGAAGGGATCGGTCTTACGGAATTCCGTTGGCTTTTGTCAGGGATGAACCTAAGTTGAGGCTTAGTTCTATTGTATGAACCTAAATGAGGGCTCAGTTCAGGAGTATAAACCTAGATCGAGGTTGAGGGAGACTATTTGAGGGCATTCTCGCAGGGGAAGATTAGAGCTTACGATGATTATCGGGGAAAAGGGTGACCGTGTCGGTCAAGCGGCTGGACCTATGGTAGGCTACCTACGTATCCGAGTGGGAATCAAGCCAATCGTAGTTCGAAATCGGCGGATAGTTAGGAACATGTTCGGGATCTTGGGTTTTTTGATAATTCGGAGGCCGTCACCTTAAGGAATTAAAGCTTACGTCGCTATTTGCGGAGATAGAGATAGCTAAAATGGGGTAATCATGCAACATTTGTGGATGTATGCATATTTTTGAGATATGTTGAGGAACTAACGTACCTTTCTTTGTGCTTACCTGCATGAGAGCAAGTTGCGGGGCTATGTGGTAGGCGATAGTGTTGAGAGTCTTGATGTATCTCGATCGGGATGTTGAGACATTTAGGGCGTGAGGTACCTCGACCGATTGGCATTTGAGAACTTGGCGTCCACTGGCCTACTTGCCTTTGAGAACTTGATGTCTCGATCGATTTGCATTTGAGAACTTGGTATCCACGACCCATTTGCATTTGAGAACTTGGCTCGGTTGTATTTGAGAACTTGGCGTCACGACCTACTTGCCTTTGAGAACTTGGTGTCTCGGTCGAATTGCATTTGAGAACTTGGCGTCCCTGACCCATTTGCATTTGAGAACTTGGCGTCCCTGACCAAATTGTATTTGAGAACTTGGCGTCCCTGACCGATTTGCGTTTGAGAACTTGGCGTCTCGGACCGAATTGTATTTGAGAACTTGGCGTCCCTGACCAATTTGCGTTTGAGAACTTGGCGTCTCGGACCGAATTGTATCTTGAGAACTTGGCGTCCCTGACCGAATTGTATTTGAGAACTTGGCATCTATGACCCATTTGCATTTGAGAACTTTGCGTCCCTGACCAATTTGCATTTGAGAGCTCGGCGTCTCTGACCGTATTGTATTTGAGAACTTTGCGTCCCTGACCGATTTGCATTTGAGAGCTCGGCGTCTCGGGATCAGTGCATTTGAGAACACAGCGTCCCGACCCATTTGCATTTGAGAACTTGGCGTCCACGACCAAATTGTAATTGAGAACTTGGCGTCCCCGACCGATTTGCGTTTGAGAACTTGGCGTCTCGGACCGAATTGTATCTTGAGAACTTGGCATCCCTGACCGAATTGTATTTGAGAACTTTGCGTCCCTGACCGATTTGCATTTGAGAGCTCGGCGTCTCTGATCGAATTGCATTTGAGAACTTGGCGTCCCTGACCCATTTGCATTTGAGAACTTGGCGTCCCTGACCAAATTGTATTTGAGAACTTGGCGTCCCTGACCGATTTGCGTTTGAGAACTTGGCGTCTCGGACCGAATTGTATCTTGAGAACTCAAGGCGTCCACGACCGAATTGTATTTGAGAACTTGGCGTCTCTGACCCATTTGCATTTGAGAACTTGGCGTCCCTGACCAATTTGCATTTGAGAGCTCGGCGTCTCTGACCGTATTGTATTTGAGAAGTTGGCGTCCCTGACCGATTTGCATTTGAGAGCTCGGCGTCTCTGATCGAATTGCATTTGAGAACTTGGCGTCCCTGACCCATTTGCATTTGAGAACTTGGCGTCCCTGACCAAATTGTATTTGAGAACTTGGCGTCCCTGACCGATTTGCATTTGAGAACTTGGCGTCTCGGACCGAATTGTATCTTGAGAACTTGGCGTCCCTGACCGAATTGTATTTGAGAACTTGGCGTCTCTGACCCATTTGCATTTGAGAACTTGGCGTCCCTGACCAATTTGCATTTGAGAGCTCGGCGTCTCTGACCGTATTGTATTTGAGAACTTGGCGTCCCTGACCGATTTGTAGACACTGGAGGCGGTCTTCATATGTTTGTGAATGTTGGGGGTTGTTTTCACCAAGTTGCAGATGCCGGAGGTCGTCTTTGGTGGAGACCATTCTCGCTGTAGAGAGACTTCGGGTAGTGATGGAAAACTGGTCTTTCGTGCTTGAATTGCTACATTTGTTAGTAGAGGGACAAATGCACATACGACATTTATGATGATGGTTGCATGCATAGAATCGAGATGATGCATTTACTTGCTTTTGGAGATGCACTTAGCCTAAGCTTTTGGCGGGAAAATTATGACTTAGGATTGTTCCTGTCGCTTCAAGTTTTGTGCATGCTACATGAGTCCTGGGGAGATTTTTGTGAGAATGCATGTGGTGAGAGGGTTTGTATTGGGATGTATGTGTCTGAAAACTGTTTGGAACAGATTTTGGGCAAGTGGGGGGTTAGAGTCCTCGATCGCGATTTAAACAGCGGTTGTTAATGAGGTTTTGTTAACAGTATCGCATGGACCTCAATCTTGATGAGATTGGATTCGGATCCCGGGTCTTGGTTGAAGTTTTCCCTCTCAATCTTGGTCATTCGAAGTTGATGCCGACGTCGATATGAAACTTCTTTCATTTGGGTGTGCGTGACTTGGCCGAAACCTTGTTCGGAGAATGATTTAATGAAATTGCCAATGCCGGGTGAAACCCAGATCTTAGACTCCGACGCTACAGGAGGCTGCTATGTACCAAGTTACGAAGGCTGAAAATCTAGCCGTTGATGTGACTAGACCTTTCTTGTGACTTGATAAAATTCGAGTCCGGAGGACCGGCTTGGCAAAGTCCAGATTTCGAAGAAGTGACTTGGCGAAGCCCCAATCTTATAACCTCGTTGTGATTTCGACACAATTAGCGAGCCCCAATCGATTGGTAATGCAAAGCAATCCTGAAAATAATCGATGAAGATCGAATCTATCTTGTAGTGAAGAACCCAATGTGGACCCAAAGACGACTATATAAGCCCCGGCTTGAAGAGGCGTACGGGAGAACTGGGAGAACCGCTTAGCAAAGCCCCAACGTGAAGAAATTCAGAGTAGTCTAACAGAGGAGGCACCCATCTTTTCAGACCTTAGTCAACCAGTTACTGGACAAGACTCAGAAATGTTTACGTGAAGGGGCATATCTTTTGAAAGGTGGGAATTTCTCCCGAATTTGTGTATGACACTAACTTTTGGTTTGACTCTTTTGAGAGAGTATAAGCATCACAAGGTGTGGAAAAGTGTATGGAAGCCCCTGCTGACAGAAAGACAGTGTTTGGCTCTATTTCCCTATGATGGAGAGAGAGAAGACTTGTCGAGACACTTGAAAACTTGTTTTATTCGTGATGATCACAAGGCCACTTAAAACCCTTTGTTAATGTTCGGGTTATTCAACCCCTAAATCTGATATGAACAAATATTTTGATTAATCACAAGGAGAAAACCAACTGATATCGAGAATCAAGCTCGGAAGGGCGGAAAGTGTATAGGGACAATCCTTGATGAGAACGGATTTTTTTTTTTGAATTTGTTTGGGATTTCGATCGGACCATTTCTGGTTGCCTACGTTCCCTTCATTATGAAGAGCTCAGGTCGCCGTAGTTCGGGCTTATCCCGAATGAAAAGAGAATGAGTGTGAAAATTCAAGACTTAGAGGTCCTTTTGGGAATCTGAGGATTGGAGATTCGAATAACATATCCCCTTAGAGTGTCCATGAAAGACACGGATGCGAAGCCCCAGTGGGAGATCCACGGCAAGTGTTTGTGGAGGAGAAATGAAATATGCTCACATGAAATGTCGAATGAATCAGACTTGAATTTGCACAATCTTTGATCATTTGAGCCGAGATGGATTTGGCTCCAATTTAAGCAAGCAATGAAGCATTAATTTGATTTAGCTCCTGAAGATACTGGAATGAAATTACTATTCGGTAAGGACTGTAGCTGGGTTTCCGGGCTTCGATCGGCCATCGGGTGATTTGGAAAGTTGTGACCTCTTAAGATGAGAGGTCGAGTGGGCCTTTCTTGACTGAACCTCTAAAGATAAGAGGTTGGCTTTTAGGGATGTGTTTGGGAAATCTACGGCGGGGAAGATTGATTGCCTCTAAGAATGAGAGGTCAGATTTTGACTTTGGCCAAAGGCGAGGGTAATGGCAATGGAAATATCCTCTAAAAGCGAGAGGATGGCTTAGGGTTGATTTAAGGTAATGGTGAGAGGAAGTCCAAGCCGTCGAGAACTTTTGCGAACTTGCGAGGATTCGGGCTCCTTTTTGATCATTGGAGAGCTTCTTGAGAAGTCGGGGACTTTTGCTGAATTGTGAGGATCGACGGTCCCCCTTTTTTTTGGAGTTCTTGCTTGAGCTTTTCTATTTTCTTTCTTCTTTTTTTTTTTAAGAGCCTCCTGAGACATTGAGGATTTTTGCTGAATTGTGAGGATTTAAAATCCTTCTTTTGATAATTTGGAAGGCCTCTTTGAGGAATTGGGAATTATCTTTCTTTGCATCGTCGACTCTCGAAGCTAACTTCTTTGGCGTTGCTTGGACTTCTCTTGGCAAGGAGCAAAGGTGATGGCTGAATGGGGTTTCAAAACACGCCGATCTTGAAATGAAAGGGTATTGTTTAGCGGGGTGAGGTAATGTTTTTCATATGGGTGAAAGGCTTCAACCGCAATCCCTACCGGATGACCTAAACGAGATTAAGTCTTCATTGCTTGCTTAAGCTTTAAATGAGAAAAGATCCATGCAAATTCATTGAGCAGCGAGATGATGATGATGAAAGGGATGTGAGCATATGAGATGCAAGAGTTGGTAAGTCCCAATTTGAAAAGGATATCAATTGATTTTCTCACTTCGATTAATTTAAATATTAATCATTTCAAAGAATTAGTGGTTGAGCAGCACAAGTGATCATTTTGGATAAAACCATTTCAATTAAATATAACGTGGGTGCGCAAGTGATGTCTCGAGTCTAGCAAGAAAAGAAAGAAGACATATATATATAAAAGTTAGACATTTAACTATTATGTCCAAAATGGACTACAACGACAAATGTCCAGGAAGGACTTAGGTGAAAGAGAGGTACTAGAACCTACGAAGGTTGACTAAAAGACTATTTTAGAGATAGGTAGCCCCTAGTCTAGCCGCTCTTTCTTTGTTGGACCATGCATTTACTCTTCGACGCTGGAGATGGGAACTATCGCAGATCTTTCCACCAGGATTTCTTTGGCAATCCCTTGCCCAATCCAGCCATTTTCATTGCCTGCGATGACTGGTTCATCGATCACAAAAGGGCGAGTCAAATTCCATTATGCCCACGAGTCTTGAATCACCACACTCGACCATGTTGACGCTCATGTTGTTATTTCTAGGGAACGGGTTGCGCGGTATTGGGCCCTTCGGGCACCTCTAACTTCCCTTGCTCAATCAAACCTTGGATTGCCTTTTCGGGGCGCAATCGTCTGTCAAGTGCCCATGGTGCGATGAAAGGCACAATGCTTGGAGGTATCCAAAGGAGCATTGGGGTTTACGGGGCGATAGTTTCTCATGGGTTCGAGGAGACCTGCTTTAGCAAGCTATTGAAAACTTTGCTTAAGGGAACACCCAAATCCTTGGGATGTGATTTTTCCTTTGGGGAGAATAAACTCTTAACGCTCTTTGATTCGAGAATTGGTCACCACTCTGAACAGGGTTGGCCGGTTTTGGTCCCTTGGGGCGCTCAAGCTTGCCCGCTTCGATTAACCCTTGAACCGCTCTCTTCAAGACTGTGCAGTTGTCGGTCGTGTGGCCAAAATGATCATGGAAGGCGCAGTGCTTACTCATGTCGAGGGTGCATTTGAGCTCCTTGGATGGTAGTCCCTGAGGGGCTCCAAAAGGCCTTCCTTTACTAAACCCTTGAAAATTAAGCCCATGGACATCCCAAAATCATCAAAATGTTCTCGTTGCCTTAGAGGACCACCATTTCTTGGTTGCTTTTGGATGCCGTCATTTGTACACAATGCCTTCTTTCCTTTGATGGATGTTGCAGCCGTGTTGGAAGGGTAAGGTTTATAGCGGTGAGACATGTTCAGACTCGTAGTGTTTCCCCGTGCACGAACCCTTTTGATGTAATCATCGATGTGATCGTCGAGATTCGACCTTTTGTAAACCTCGTTCGTGTCAGATACACAAGATTGGTATGGTGAGATGGCCCGAGTCGAGCGATCGTCGATACTCTCGTTGCTAGGCTTTTCTTGTACCTCCTTAATTGGTTCCACCAATAATCCATTGGACGAGTCAATAGGAACACTAGGACTGCACGACACCGCCACAAGATTGGCATCAGTAAATGAAACCACAGTAGGAAGTACTCTAGTGGGAGGGATGACAGTCTGAGCATTAAAAGCGCGACCGTAACCCTCCTCATAAGGCCTGGCAGTTGCCGAGGATGAGGATATATGACTCGTAATGGGTGGATACCAGGGAGCGTGGCGCGGATCCAAAAGGCTGCTGAAAACATGAGATTTGAGGCATCGTAACAGTAGGGCTGAACGTGTCTTGACCACACTGAGGAACGTGACTACAAGGGTAATGTGCATACTGTACTTGATGAACAGGAGCAGCTTGCGTAACAGCCGGGTGGAGAATTTGATGAGGAGCATTTGACCTTGTCGGACTTTCCAACCGGAGTGGCGAGGTAGAGCTTGGAGGATGTTGTGAATACGGTAATCCTGATGAAGTGGTGATAAGAGCACAGTGGCCCATGTGATCTTGCGGTATCATAGGGGCAAGTGTGCCTCGAGAATTGGAGGAAGCAAGGCGGCCCCCTCGAACCATGGAGCACGAGAAGCGAACTATCCCAAAATGGCTGCGGAGCCATGTCAGCTCTTTGGGCTTGAGAAGTCGTGAAGCGACCCATTCCAAGATGATGACCCGAACCGGTGCCGATGTTGTGAAGTAGTAAACGGCCCCTTCCAAGTCTGTGGGGCGAAAGTCAAGCGATTCAATCCTGGTGGTGAGATCGAGAGGCACGGGGGCGGGTTGACCTAGATCGGATTGTTGAGGAGTATCGAGCCGTAGGGGCCGAGATGTCTTGGCCGACCAATTCAGGCCCGATGGCCCGGGCCGGAGCGAGGTTTTGGAGTGGCGAACCGACCCATTCCAAGCTGCGGGGCGAAACGGGCGGTGAAACCCAAAGGTGGCGAGAGGTGCCAGGGGGAAGTTGACCAAGATCGGACTGTTGAGGAGTATCGATACGATGAGGCCGAGAGGCAGGCTGAGTGATAGGCTGGGGGATGCTTGGCCCATTAGTAGTTCCACGGGAACAGGGCATTTGATGGTAGTTGGCATGCCCGGGAGGGTAATTAGTTCCAATCTTCGCATCAACCGTAAAGGTTCCATTAGGGTTGCGAACAATTGTTAGCCCACAGGTTACGATATTTTCCAATAGCGGGCGATCTGAGCCTCTTGATGTTGTCTTACCTGTTCCAACATCTGATTCCACTGCTCGGCATTTTGCGGATTTTCGGGGTGCGGAGCTGTACGTCCCTCACCGTTCTCCTCTGAGTTGGCCATTCTGAAACTTTGAGCTGAAGCGAGGGAGGAAACCGATGAAGTATCTGACTCCGGAATGACTGAGCTGAACAAACGATGACCCGTGGGCTTGATCCAAACTTTGCTTACTGTGGAAGGCACGAAAGGGTGTGGTTCAGACTCGGGAAAGCGGAACAGGTTGGTGTTTGGGCTTAGGGCTCATGCAATATGAGATTATTTGTTTAAATTTACTTAAAACATGTTTTATTAAACCTAATTGGTTGGAAAAGATTGCTCTTCTTTTTCACAAACTACTCTGGATCCTGGATCAGTGGGCCCCGTCACTACATCTATAAGCCCCTCGTATTCCACCTGTATTTCGACCTCCCAGGGTGGACAGCCCCGGGCGAGGGTCCTATAGGGCAAGCGGGTCCCACCGACCGAAAGAAAAACGATCCTAAAAGTCTGGCGGGTAATCGAGTCTTAACGAGCATTCGATGCAAATTACGGACAAAGCTGACGTCAAAGTCAAGATCATGTCCGGGGGCTCGACAAAAAGTCGGCATGATTTGGACTGATAAGCGTCCACAATTGATCTTGACTTGTCGTCAGTTAGGCCGTAATTAGGCATGGAATAATCATTAATCCTTGATGACTCAGTGTCATGCTGGGAGTCAGTGTATAATTTGTGCCAGTCAAAGCCGAAGTCAAGGCGCCGGTCAATATCTTGGTCAAAGTCTGCGGCGGAAAACCGGCAGAGCTTCGGCGATTAGGGTCCCCGAAGATATTGAGTCGGTATGCCGACAAAGGCTTGAAAGGAAAGGTCTATACACGGACGGGGCATGACACGGACCGGACTAAAAACCAACCGGGTCTCGGACAAAGTGTGTCACGGACAAGTGCATGGTCGACACGAGGCTCAATGGGATGTTTGGGTAGTCCCGTGCTTGAACCGAGAGGCGTAATAAGACCAAACGGGCCGCGACAAGGATTTCCCGGGTTAGGGACGTAGTGTGCGGTGTAAGGTCACGTGCGCGTAGTGTGCAAGCGATCTATCTTCTTTTACGAGTAAAATAGAAATTTTTGCATGTGTCTTAAAAATATGATGCATGATTTTTTTTTGAAAATTTTCTTTTTTTTTGAAATTTTTTTTGAAATTTTTTTTTTTGAAATTGAATGAACACATAAGCACATAAGCACAAAAATTCCGACAGTTAGGGACATGATTCCGACAGTCAAAATTTTGACTTTTTCCGAGGCGGCCAAAACAACACGAAAATGTGCAAAAATCAACACACACAACAAATGATTTTTAATGCCGGGACGAAAGCTTGACCCTCAAAAGCTTTTCTTTTTTTTTTGAAAACGATGATACCGGTACGTGGGATTGTTAAACCACAATTTATCCCCGACTCGTGTTAGGAGACGATAACGGGAAGTTTAATGGTTTCCACCAATATACCAAATATCATTTTTTTTTTTTAGAAAAAGCTTATTTAGTCCCCAGCGGAGTCGCCACTGTGATGTACCCGATTTTTTGAAATCAAACGGAGTCGCCACGCCATTTTTGTTTTAAGGGCCAAAACTTTGAAAAATGCCCGAGATTAGAGATTTGGGTTCGGAGGTCACGTTACACGCCGGGAAAGACGTTAGTGTGCACCCGGAATGCCTCGTAAAACGAGTCTTCCAAACATTCAAAATCATTAGTTTGTGTGTGTGTGTGTCTGTGTGTGTTACTTTGGCCAAAATAAGTTGAAACTGAGGAAAGTAAAAATTGGTAATTCTTTATTAGACTTTGGACAGATCCCATGATTTTTGGTGTGATTTTTGGGTTGAATTTTGGTACTCAAAAGATTTTTGGAAGTTGGAAACCATTTCTGCCAGAATGAAAAAGGCAGTGGACACTTGATTTTGAAATGGACTTTAGGGCTTGAAAACTCCAGAATCTGGGAAAAGTCCGAGAATGAAAAATGTTCAAAACACCTTAAATAAGGCTTCTGTAAAAGAACTTTTCATTTTGAAGATGATTTGAGGACCCAAAACCTTCTGGAAATCTCAGATGTGAAATCTGGACTTCCAGAGACTGATGAACTGACCTTTAAAGGAAAATTTGAAAATGGGAGTTTTACTCACGCAAAAAATAAAGTAAAAATATGTCTGGAAATCTATGGATGTTGGATACAAAAAGTGTCTTGTAGTAAACACAAAATTCCAAGTTTATCTGTGTCCAAAAAATTAGACCATGGAATGGGGTCTTAGAAAATTGCTACTGGACAGCAACTTCTCAAGAAGGAAAACATGATTTTAAAGGGGGTTTGGCATCCATGCTTGTCCCCATTTCCCTAGGTTTTGATTAGTGATCACTTGACATTTTAGTGGTGAATCAACTATATCAAACCATCCTTGGGGTACATTAGGACTAAGCATTTCATTTGCTTGGGAAGGGGAATTTTATCCTTTGAAAATGAAGATTTGATGTATGAAAATGGTTTTTAGGGTTTTGAAAATGCATTTGCAAGTAAGTAAGAATAATTTAGAGAGAATGTTGGTCCTTGTAGAAGATCAACCATGGAGATGAACTTCCATGGTGATCTTCTTGGATCTAGGGCAAGAAGATGAACAAACTACATTTTGGAGTTTGAAAATGCATGCATGGATGAGAGAATTTTAGGGTAAGGAGAGGGGGGTTATACCTATCTTCCTTGTGTTTTGTGTATGAATGGATTCAAGGCTTGAATGTGTTTAGGGCTTGAAAGTGTTTAGGGTTGATGATTTGAGTTGGTTAAAGAGAAAACAAGTAGATAACAATGAAGTCCTCTATGTTTTCTCTCTAATCCTCCTCCTTAAGGGTGATTTGAGCTTGAGTTAGTATATGTATGAGAGTATGTATGAGAGTGATTTGAAGTGTTTGTGAGTGAGTGAAATTTGGGAAAGATTGGAGAGAAAATGGTGGCAATTCAAGTGAATTCCCACTGTTTTCTCTCTATTTTTCGCCAGTGTGCTATTGCTGTGAGTGATTTGTGTTGTGTAGACTGAGAGAGGAGGGTTCAATTTATAGCCCTCTGGGAGAATCAAACAGATCCGCACGGACAAGTTCGGTAGCGTGCACTGTTCATCTGCTACAGTGCAAGCTTTTGGACAGGAGGAATATTTTCAGAAAATTCAAACTGGTTGTTGTTTTTCAGCTTGCCAATTCGGGATTTTCTTAATTCTTTTGCTTTTTGAGATTCCTTTGTAGGCTTAACCTTAAATGGCAATGCCCACTTTGCCCTTGCTTTGTTAGAAAAGTTAGGAATGTTAGGAATGTTATAACTCTCGTTAATTTTCTAACGAGAATACTAACAAACTCAAATTCGAGTACTTACAGTTGCTATGCAAGAAGAACTCAACCAGTTTGAAAGATGCAAGGTCTGGACTTTGGTGCCTAGACCTCAGGATCAAGGAGTGATAGGAACTAAGTGGGTATTTAGGAATAAGATGGATGAGAATGGAAGCATCACTAGGAATAAAGCAAGGTTGGTTGCACAAGGATATAGGCAAGAAGAAGGAATCGATTATGACGAAACCTTTGCTCCAGTTGCAAGATTGGAAGCTATAAGGATCTTCTTAGCCTACGCCTCTTTCAAGCTTTTCAAGTTATATCAAATGGACGTTAAGAGTGCTTTCCTCAACGGTGAACTGCAAGAGACCGTGTATGTTGCACAACCGCCTGGATTTGAAGACTCCAAATTTCCCAATCATGTCTACGAACTCCAGAAAGCTTTGTATGGACTTAAGCAAGCTCCAAGGGCATGGTATGAGACTCTTTCTAAATTTTTACTAGAAAAAGGATTTAAATGCGGTAAAATCGATACAACTCTTTTTATTGCCAAATACAATGATCATACTTTACTTGTTCAAATATATGTTGATGATATCATTTTTGGTTCTACTAATGAGTTACTTTGTAAGTATTTCGAGAAGCTAATGAAAAGCAAGTTTGAGATGAGCATGATGGGAGAATTAACTTTCTTCCTCGGGCTTCAAATCAAGCAATGCGAAGAAGGTATTTTCCTCAGCCAAGCCAAATATACCAAGGAGCTAATAAAGAAGTTTGGATTAGAAAATGCTAAAGCATATGATACTCCAATGGCCACCGGCAATAAGCTAGATAAAGATCTCAAAGGTAAGAAAGTTGATCAAATTTTATATCGAGGTATGATCGGCTCATTACTTTATTTAACTGCTAGTAGGCTCGATATCATGTTTAGTGTCTGTGTATGTGCACGCTATCAAGCAGATCCTAGAGAAGCACATCTTATTGCAGTCAAGCGTATAATCCGCTATTTATATGGAACCACTAACCTTGGACTTTGGTATTCCAAAGATTCGAACTTCGATCTTGTAGGTTATTCAGATGCAGATTATGCAGCTTGTACTATTGACAGGAAAAGCACTAGTGGTACTTGTTATTTCCTCGGGAATAGACTAGTTGCTTGGGCCAGCAAGAAGCAAGCATCAGTCTCAGTGTCAACCACAGAGGCTGAGTACATTGCTGCTGGTAGTTGTTGCTGTCAAATTCTTTGGATGAAGCAGCAGTTGGTGGACTATGGAATCCATGAAGGAAATTGCCCTATCATGTGTGACAACACTTCAACAATTTCAGTCTCCAACAACCCTGTCATGCATTCCAAGACCAAGCACATTGATATCAAGTATCATTTCCTCAAAGACCATGTGGAGAAGAGGAATATCCATTTAGAGTACGTGGGGACAGACAATCAGATTGTTGATATCCTCACCAAGGCTCTTGACTCCAAGAGATTTTCTTTTCTCAGAGGAGAAATGGGTATGCTTGAACTTAAATAAATTCCATACTTTTATGTGCTAACTTGTTTGTTGAGTTTAGGAAGAAACTCTTAAGGATTGAGACCGCTTGTGTTGAAACCGCCTGTACCAAAACCGCAAGATGTCCAACCGCCTGCATCCAACCGCTAAGTGCCAAACCGCTTGATGCAGTCAGACCGCTTGGATCAAAACCGCGTTTCAACAAAGAGTAAATTCTGTCTATTTATGTCTCATCCTTATTTCTTTAAAAAAAAAAAAAAAAACTATTCAAATTCTTTTATTTATTTTTTAGTCCTTATTTTTGACATAAGGGTATTTTTGCAAATTTTTTCCCTCGTTTATTTCAAAAATAAGAGCATTTAATGCTAAGGGGACATGAGCATTAAAAACCCTCATGTCAAGCCGTCATTGAGTGAGGTGCAGGAGGTGAAAGGGTGTAACAGTTGGTATAATTTCAATCATTCCTTCTGAACTAATTGTCTGCCCCCTTCACCCTATATATACCCTGTTTGGTGAAACCTAAAAACTTTTCACTGCCCATCTCTGTCATTCGTACTTTCTTCTTCACCAACTCACTCTCTCTCTAAAACTCTTTACAAAACCTTCATTTTCAAACATTTTCTGAAATGGCAACAACTTCAAAAAGACAAAGGGCCTCAACTGTTGCTAGGGCGAAGAAACCTATCTTGGAAATGGTAAACAATTTCTAACCTTAAAGCTTTAATTTTCTGAAATCTGCCATTGATGAACTTGAACAAAACTGTTCGTATTCTTCAGTTCATGTTTCTGTTGATTCTGCTCTTGTTTCTTGATCATTTTCTATGATGTTTGTTGGGTTTTGCTCGGATTGATGCATAGATTTAGTTTACACAACTTATTTCATGATCAATTAACTGTTTGGGTACTGATTTTAAGATTTTCAGTTTGTACACTTCGAAAACCCACTTTATGTTTTTAGTGTTTCTTGATGATTAGGTTGTAATTTTAATGATATATTGTTATTCCCCTTCCCAATGTGATCATTTTGACATGTTATTTGTTGATTTTGGTTAAGTTTTGATAAATCTCTGTTCTTGGTGTTCATGAATGTTCTTCGTGTTCTTCATGAAATCCATGAATTTTTCTTGAAAAATCATATATTTTGGATGCCTTGAATCTGCATAGTGTTTTTCAACACTTAGAAAAATTTTCAACTTTTTCAAATTTTTTGGATTTCATTTAGTTTTGAAACCGCTTGTATGCAAACCGCTTATACTCTATGTTTCAAAATCGCTTCTGCTTTTCTAAGCTAATTGCATGCTGAACTGCTTGTTCAAATCTTTTGAAACCGCATGCTGGTTAAATTCCTTCCTTCATTACTTTTGAGATTTTACTAAGTATATAGGCTGGAAACCAAGAAATTCCTCTCTAATCACCGCTTGCAGTGTGGGATAAGTTTGGATTACAATGCCACGTACTTAAGTAATCTTATTCTCAAATCCTCATTATCATTGTGTATTTATAGTTCACTTGGGGTTTGAAATTTTCAAACCGCACCATTTGCTTAACCGCTTGGTGCCCAAACCGCTTGTGAACTGTGAATACAAAAATGGATCTAACACTTCATGTTTTACCTTGTAGGATCCATCTACCTTCCTACCTGGATGGGAAGTAAATGAGGCTGAGCTAAAGACAGATGCTCTTGGAAGGGAGTTGCTGAGAAAGCTGAGAGTTTCTGGCATTCTACCGCTCTTCACCAAACAACAAAACTTCATAGTGCCCTCTTTTGTGGATCAGTTCTTTGCAACCGCCAAGAAAAGGTCAAGAATTCTAGATCAAGGTCAAAGAGTTGCCTGCCTGACTGCTGTTGTTGAAGGCCTGAAGCTATCCATTGACTACATTGACATCAAAAGGCTTTTCAGATTTGTTGTTGGTGGTGCTCCATTAGAGGTTGATCAAGTTATTCAAGACTCTGCTGCCTCTCAAACCGCCAAAGTAGACACCATGTCTAGGAGATACAAGAAGATCCCCAGAAAGAATTTTGGTGAGCTGATGAACTTCATAGGTCATCTTGTTGGGAGATCCATCTGTGGGAAGACAGGAAATCACAATAACTTTACATCCTAACAGTGGATGTATAGTTCTGCCATATTTATGGAGATCCAACTGCATTGGCCTAAAATCCTCTACATGGAAATTAGAGACAGTGTTGAGACCTATCAGTCCAGGGTCAAAGGTGAAGATCAGAGGTGGAGACCATTCTGTAGGATCATAACCGCTCTTCTGATGGACTTTTAGCACCTAGATGATATGGTCACCAAGAACCCAGAGCTTATGGTGGACTGTTCAGCTGATTCTCTTGGACTGCTTGCTTGTCACTCCTTCAGGTATGCAAATGGAGATGCATTATACAAGTCTTTGTATGATGCAGACAATTATCCCTTGAAGGAGCCATATGAGCTTAGAGACCCTACAACCGCTCCTCAAGCTAAAGGAGCCAAGCGGTTAAGAAAGCCCCAAGCCAGAGCAGAACCATCACCCAAAAGAACCAAGACCGCTCCAGCAACCAAATCGCCCAAAGCTGATGATGGAGCTGGTCCTAGCAAAAATAAGAAGAAGGAGAAGCAGTCTGAACCAATGAGTTCGGTGGATGAAGATGAAGAAGAGGAAGAAGATCCAAATATTCCAAATTTGGTTGCAAGAGCCAAGAAGGCTAGATCTGATGTGGAAGGATTGATTGTTGAAGAGCAGATCCAATTCTACAAGGATAAAGTGGAAAGATTAGCCAAGGAACAAGAGGAGAGAAGAGCTGAAAAAGGCAAGTCTGTTGACCCAACCGCTTCTCAACAAGAACCGCTTCAAGAAGAGAGACCGCCTCCAACCCCTCAAACCTCTCCTGTCCAATCACCTACCCAATCCCCAGTCAGATCCCCTTCCAAAACCAAATCCATAACCCCTTCCCCTTCCAAAACCGCACAAACTCAGGGGGAGAAACCAAAGAGAAGAAAAATGATGGCCAGAAAGAAAACCTCTAAAAAGACCAAGCCTGTCCAACCCTCACCCTCTCCCTCACCCCCAATCCAATCTACTCACAATTCCCCTTCACCTTCCCCCAGAAAATCCCTTTCCCCATTATCCTCCCAATCTCAATATAACTCACCCCAACATTCCCATGCCATAAACTCACAACATTCAAACCAAACCCCCACTCACTCTGCCTATCAACAATGACAGTCCAAGCCCTCTGCTGGACATGCTACATCCAAATCTGTAAGGGATGATCTAACCCTAACCAGTTCCCCTAACAAAAACCGCTCCCATTCCCCTACACCTAACCGCTCCAAATCTAAAACCACTTCAAAATCCCCAACTCCACACAACTCACCCCTTAGACAAAACTCACCTCCTCCAAACATTCCTCCTCAAACCCAAAAAGCACCTGAAACCAACCAATTCCAACCGCCTCCTACCTTCACAACCGCTTCACCCTCAACCGCTCCTCCCTCAGAGTACTCCCAAATTCTCCAAACCCTTAATCTGATTCAAGGCCAACTTGTTATAAACCAAGGCCATGTCATATCTTTGACCGCCTCAAATGCCTCCCTCCTTAAATCCAACCGCTCCTTACAAGCCAAGGTAGATTCTCACTCTCTTGAGTTGGCAACCCTTAAAGCTTCTTTGCTTGATGCCATTAAGGGGGAGATATCTATAGCAATTCCATCCTACTCCTCAACCTCCCCTCCTGACCAAACCGCTTCCTTAATCAAAACCGCTTCTGAAGCCTTTTAGAAATCTCTTGAAGTGAGTATGGTCAAAGCCTTGGAAGATAAAGCATCAGTTGAGGAGATGAAAAAATCTTTGGATATCCTGGGAGAAAAGCTTTGTACCTCCCTTGAAAAGGATCTGGGTAACTTAAGCTCAAAATTTCTTGATTTCCTTCAATCCAGACTGCAATTATCTCAAGTTGTCCAGACCGCCTTGGATAATTTGCGTGAGGAAGTGCTTGCTCAAATTGACTGTTTCAAGGTGGACTCCAAAGTCAATTTGGACTGTGTTGGAGATGCTTCTATGGCCAAGTTAAAAGAGATTCAAGAAGAATTTACCGACCGCCTTGACAACCTGAAGACTGGATTCAATACCAAAGTTGAAGCTGAAATGAATAGTCTGAAATCCTCTCTGAAGGTTACTGTTGATCTTGATCCAATAAAGGAAGCTCTCCAAGCCCAAACCGCTTTAGTTCAAGAAGAACTCCACACCATCTTCAACTCCATCTATTCCTCTGTCAATGTGAAGCTTGACATAATCAAGGAAAATCTTGTGGAAAATACCAAAGCGGTTGGTGCCACCAACTCTACTTCTGCTCATTCTGTCAATGCTTTGAAGAAGCTAGAGTCAACTTTGATCAGGACCGCTGAAGAAGTAAGAAGATTAAGGAAAGCTTTTGAGCCAAACCAATCAAGAGCTGGGACCAGTGGAGCTGAACATGAAGTCAACAAGCCGCCCCAGCAATAACCGCTTTTCCTTAATTGTTTTTGAAACCGCTTTTGTAAGTTGGACCGCACTTTCCTTGTATTCCCTTTTGTCCAACTTACTTTATTTTTGTTCTTTGTAACCTTGTAATTTTCCTTCATTCCTGTACTTGTAATCATCTTAGGAATTAATGGAAATTGCATCATGGTTCCAAAACCTTGTTCATATCAAACTGCTTGTTTGTAGAACAATGAAACCGCTTATGGTCTTAAACCTCATTCAAATATTTTTCAACTTAAAAATCACTCTTTTGAATTGATGTTTAAACATTCAGTTTAAACTGCACTTGAACTTAAACTCACATTTTTTAGGTGCACTGAATGCATTTCTAAACTCTTCAAATTGTAAGTTTTTCAATATTTCAGATAGTATAGAAATCTATAGCTTAAGCTAGTGTGTGCATTAACTTGGGACATGACTTACCATGTTAATTCTTATGGACATGTTTTTACCAAGTACAATGTTTGCTTTTGCTGTAGTAGGTAATGGTATCAATCAAATAGGGGGAGATTGTTGGGTATGCACATGTTTTAACCCTCCTATTTTGTATTAGATTTGATTGATACCATAACCTCCTATTTATTTTAAGGACTTTAGGACCCTATGTAATGAAGCTTAGACTTCAATTTTTTAGCTAAGTCCATTTTATAGTATAGATTAAATTTAGGCTTGAAGACTGGCACAAGACTCATTGGATCTGAGGATTGCAGTTCAGAATTTCAGACCACCCCATTAAAATAGCCTAGGCTGAACCGCTCCTGGAACCGCCTGGTGAAACTTTGTCTGAAACCGCTTCTCTGAACCCCTAAGTGCAAACCCCTTTGAACCGCTTCTTGCAACTGCCTTGCAGTTTCATACTCAAACCGCACTTAAAGAATTCCTCTTCTGGTGGAACCACCTTTTGTCAAACCGCTCATCACCAGAACCGCCTCAATGATTGGCTACTTGAAGTGAACTCCTTTGACCGTTGGAATCCACGTCAGCAATATCAAATGTCAACCACCATATCTTGTCACGTGACTACTTTTCAGACAAGATCTGCAAGGATCTTAAAAAGGTGACAGATGTCCTAACCACCTTGATTGCAGCTGAGGTCTGATCAGCTTTACCTGCATCAACAGTTCCAAAGGACAAAAGTAGTTGCTGTGGACCAATGGGATTACATCAAGGACTATCCTTACAACAGCTGTGTCCAACGGCTATATTCCTGATGCTTGGGTATAAATACCCCCAACCTTCTTCATTTGAAGATTGCTTGATACTTGAGAAATTGCTGTGAGTTCATAAGAAGTTGAAGCTCTGCCCAGAAATTCATAAGTCCTTTGAATCTTCATCTTCAACCTTCAAGAAATATTCCCCAGCCCAGAAATCAAGCCTTAACACTTCAAGAATCATTGTGCTCTACATCTCATAGATTTAAAGAGCCTTGATCTTGTTCTCACACACACACCTCACTTGTTTAATCACATAGATTAATCACTTGAGATACACTGGTTATAGTCTTAGGATTTGATCTTCATAGAATAGATTTTAGTTTTGAGTATCAATCTTTGTAATCTGTAATCTCTCATACTCAATAGTAAAATCACTCTTGAAAATCCAAGACTAACCATCTTGGTAGTGGACGTAGATCGTTTATCGATTGAACCACTCCAAATCACTTGTTCTTATATTTCTGCATTTATATTTCTTGTGATTACTAATTATTTATCTTTATCTCTGTTTGATCTTTATTTAGATATCCATTATTGTGAAATAGTGTTTGGAGTTAACATTGTCAAAACCTCACTTTTGCAAACTGCACTTTCAGTAAACCGCACTATCAAACCGCTTTGCAAAACCGCCTCTCTCAAAACCGCTTTATAACTTCAATATTCCGCTGTGCATTTTACAACTCTACTTGCAGTTTCTTATACACTGCAAGAGGTTTTGTAAGCTTAGAGGTTTAGTTTTAAATCGAGGGCAAAAAATTTTAACAGCTATTTGTAAGTACCCAAATCTGGCTCATGCCATCCAGTTAAGTTTTCCGACAATTCCCCGGACTTTCCTAAAGTTCAGAGGCGATTTGGGAACTTTTCCAAACCTTCCGAGGGGCAAAGGACTTGCTAGGAATTAAAATTCCACGTAGTCCTTCGCTGGAAAAGACCTTCTAGAAGGCCACCTTGCATGTTTCTAGAAAAATCTGGATCGGCAGCAAATGTAGCCATACGGCCTCTTTCGCCGCAAATGAAGCCATGCGGCCTCTTTCGCTGACCTTCTAGAATGCCACCTTGCATGTTTCTAGAAAATGCGGGCCGACAAATGTAGCCATACGGCCTCTTTTGCCGCAAATGAAGCCACGCGGCCTCTTTCGCCTTTTTCCAGCTGCCTATAAATAGAGGCCTCCTCTACCCATTTTAGACACACAAAAATCATCCACCATCACACATAATACGTAAAATACACTCCCAAGAGCTGCTGGAAGTCCAAGAAGGTGAAGAAGAAGGCCAAGAAGCCACCTCCCTCCTCCTTGAAGATCCAAGATCAAGTCCTCCTCCTAGCTCCGTCCAAAGAAGAAGAGGAAGCCATTGGTAACCTCGCACGCTCTAACCTTGCATCTTAAATTGCTATATGTGATTATATTTGATCATTGCATTCATACATTGCATTTATCTTGCTTGGGACTTGGTAGTTTATCATAAAGATCATATCTTTATCCCCCTTTCCCCCTTTGCATGCATTAGGCATCCTTTGCCATTAAAAATGTAATCTTTGAATCAAAGGTGCATCCTTTGCACCTAAAAATGTATCTTTTCATTAAAAATGTCATTTTTCATCATACATTCCCCCATGTCCCCATTAATAACCTTGGAGCGGACCGGTGTAAAAGATCCTATCTTTACATCGTTCCTTCCATTAAAGGTTCATGATCTCTTTAAAAAGGGACACCTTGAACCCTATATCTCCGATTATCGCTTAAGAAAGAGTATGAAGCATCTATACGAGCTCGACCGTCTTAAAGCGTAGGATTGATGGGCTAAGGACCCTCCTTTTCTAAAGAACCTCATCTTTGACCAAAAGAGAGTCATTCTCTCGATCACGCAAGTCCCGAGGGTCCCGAGGTTAAAATGCGATGATCACAAGTCATAAGATGAGGACGGGATCATAATCCCAAATACATAAAATTCCAAGGAATCCCGAGCGACAACCAACAAATGGTTTGTACGTCCGGAAGACGACTTGGGACATTCCCTCCTTATTTTCAAACACATGCACACAAGAAAGCACGCAAGCAAGCACGATTACTGAAATCTTGGGAGACTTGCTCCGGCAAGGCACTTTGGGTGAACGCCAAACGTTCTTCCCAAGGGGTAACTTAACCTCCGAACCCAAGTAAAAACCTTTTTTTCAAAGTTTTGAGGTAATCAAAATGGCGTGGCGACTCCGTTTTTCAAATAACTCGGATGTCTTCAAACTCGCGTGAATCCAACACAAAATTTGGGCACCACATTCACAGTTTGGCGACTCCGCTGGGGATATCCCAAAGGAGAAAAGCTTTTATTTTCAAAACAAAAATCGATACTCGGTATATAGGTGGAAACCACTTACCCTTCCTGTACACTCCCTGACGTGGGAGTTGGGATAACCGGTGGTTTAACAATCCACGTACCAGTATCCCTTTTCGAAAAACAATTTTGAAAAAATAAAAGAAAGCTTTTCCCTTTGAGCGGGTTAGACTCCCATCGCCAATTTCATTAATCGTGCTTGCTTTCTTTACCATGCATTGCATCATTTGCATCTTGGAATTTGTGCATACTTTGAAACGGGAAATAACCCAAAAAAATAGCAAAAGGAGTGGAACCTGGAAAATTGATCCATGCAGTCGTACGGCTCAATCCTCATTGGATTCTGACCGGGCGACATCAGTGGCAATTCCACCAGGAAAAATTGAGGTTAATCGCGGTCCTAGCGGCATGGGGCTACTCGGCTCCATGGCCAGGGCTCCCGAGAAAATTTACGTGCTTATGTGTTGCATTTTCCCCGTCCCGAAAATCATTCCTTTAAAACACATTTATGAAAATCTCTGTTTTAACTCAAAAAGGAACATTTTTAGGAGACCGCACACTACGCGCACCTGATATATCCTGTACACTTTGCACGCACGTCCTTCAAACCCGAGGGTGGTTCCAGTGCGATCACGGACAGCCTTACGATGCTCCCGGGCGCGCACGGAATCATCCCAACCTCCCCATGGCAGCCAGTGTCGACCAATGCACAGTCCGTGTCACACGTTTCAAAAAACCGTGACTTTTGGTTGGTTTTTGGTCTAGTCCGTGTCATATAGCCCAGTTGCATACCCTCGTAAAGGTCAAGCCTTAGTTCATAACGGAAGAAGAACTCTACCAAAATTCCAACAAGGAAAAATTGGCGAGATCTCAACTCCGACATTGACTATTGACCTTGACCTGCACGAAATGCGTAAGAGTCAAGACCGAGTCTTTGCCAACAAAACAAAAGATCTTTCGCTCAAGCGAAGCTCTGCTAAAATTCCGACAAGGAAAAATTGGCAAGATCTTGACCCGGCATTGACTTCGATTCTAACTCACGCCCGGCGTATGCAACGAAGTTCAATGTGACACTGTGTCATCCGGCTTTTGCCGCCCGACCTATGCCTATTATATTCTCGGACATTACCGAAAGTCAAAACGTCATTCGCTCAAGCAAAACTCTGCCAAAACTCCGTTAAGGCAGAGAGACGAGACTTTCCCGGTATTGCCTTGACCATAATCCGCATCGCTCGTGCGTTGAAAGTTCCTATGACCCGCTAGACCCGTTAGGAGCGTTCTTTACTCTCGGTCGGTGGGATCCGCGTGCCCTATAGGACCCTCGCCCGGGGCTGTCCACCCTGGGAGGTCGAAATACAGGTGGAATACGAGGGGCTTATAGACGTAGTGATGGAACCCACTGATCCAGGATCTAGAGTAGTTGCGAAAAAAAAGAAGGGCAAACCCCCCTTTTCCAACCAAATAGAAATTAATAAAAGACATGACTTTAAGTAAACCTGAACAATTAATGTAATCATAATTGCATGGTCCTACCTCTGATATCCCTAATCGAGACCTCCTCGGTCCGATTTCCGATTTTCCATCTTGACCTTTCATGGTCAAACCCCTAATCGAGACCTTCTCGGTCCGATTTCCTATTTTCCTATCCTGACCTTTCATGGTCAAATCCCTAATCGAGACCTCCTCGGTCCGATTTCCTATTTTCCTATCCCGACCTTTCATGGTCAAATCCCTAATCGAGACCTCCTCGGTCCGATTTCCTATTTTCCTATCCCGACCTTTCATGGTCAAATCCCTAATCGAGACCTTTTCGGTCCGATCTCCGATTTTCGATCTTGTCTTTTCAAGGTCTCATCTTTTCCGATCAATTAGGATTAGGAGAAAATGTGTTTTAAGCAAAAGTTAAGCGATAAGTGCATGTTACTTGAGCTTTCAGCCTAAACACTTGCCCCCGAGTCCAAACCTCACCCATCTCTGAGTCTAAACCTTGCTTACCCCGAGTCTAAATCTTATCCACCTTCGAGTCTAAACCTCACCCATCTACGAGTCTAAACCTTGCTTACCCCGAGTCTAAATCTTGCCTACCCCTAGTCTAAACCTTGCCTATCCCTTTCCCGCAAAGAAGAAAGAAGTGGACGAGAATACCGGGTCAGCAACTTGTTAGCACAAAATTCTCGGACAGGTTCGCGAATCCTCGGTTTTGTCGGTTCAGAGTCGAATGGCCGATTTGAAAAAACGGCGGTGGGATGAGTAATCGGATGACTAGGGAAGAAAAGCTAGCCTTAGCTCTGAAAAGAGTCATAAGGTCCATGAGGAACAACAAGCCATGATCATTGATGCGCTCAGTAGCCATAGAGTTCGGATAGTGGTCGAAGCCGATGGTTCCACTGGTAGAAGATGAAACTCCGGATGCGGCAATTTCGGCTCCTCTATCCTATAACCAATGCCCTCCTCCATCCACGTATGATCCCTTGCCAAGGACTACCCCTTTGCGGTCCTTTCCAATGTCCCAAGCCATCGGGGTCCCGATGCCCTCACCTCCTCGAGATAAGACCCGGCTTTGTTCACCACCAACGAGAGAGCAAATGCTACGGCTACCCGATTTCTCGGCCCTCGGAGTTCGGGTTATCATCTTGGAATGGGTCGGTTTACCGCTTCACGGCCCGGTCGAGGTTTAGGTCATCATCTTGGAATGGGTCGGTTGCGGCTTCCCAAGCCCGACAGTTTGACATGACCCCGCAAACCAATTTGGATCAGTTCGCTCCTCAGGCTCCAAGCTCTACCCCTCTCCTCCAGTTAGGAAGTCAGACAAGGTCAAATGCTCCTCATCCATTTTTGCACTCAGCTGTTACGCAAGTTGCTCCTGCTCACCAAGTACAGTATACACATTGCTCTTCCAGTCACGTTCCTCAGTGTGGTCAAGACACGTTCAGTCCTACTTTTATGGTGCCTCGAACCTCATATCTTCAGCAGTCATTTGGATCAGCGCTCAGTATTCCCTGGTATTCAACTATTACGAGCCATATATCCCCATCTTCGACAGCTGTCAGACCCTATGAGGCCCCTTATGAGTCTCACCACTCCCGATCCTTTGGTTCGTATTCTTATGCTTCAAGTTTGACTTACAAGGAAGGTTACGGTCACGGTCACGCTTTGAATGCTCAGACTGTCATCTCTCCCACTAGGGTACTTCCTACTGTGGTTTCATTTGCTGATGCCAATCTTGTGGCAGGGTCGTGTGGTCCTAATGCTCCTATTGACTCGTTCGAAGGAATATTGGTAGAGCCAATTAAGAAAATACAGGAAAAGCCTAGCAGCGAAAGTGTCGACAATCGCTCGACTCAAGCCATCTCACCCTACCAATCTCGCGCATCTGACACAAAGGAGTCGAATCTTGACGCTTACATTGATGATTACATAAAAAGGGTTCGTGCACGGGGAAGCACTTCTGGTTTGAAAATGTCTCGCCGCTATAGACCTTACCCTTCCAACACGGCCGCAACATCGGTAAAGGAAAGAAGGCATTGTGTACAATGGATGACATCAAGAAGGTACCAATAAATAGTGGTCCTCCAAGACAACGAGAACATTTTGATGATTTTGGGATACCCATGGGCTTAATCTTCAAGGCTTTAGTAAAGCTAGGCCTCCTGGAGCCCCTTAGAGACTACCATCCAAAGAGCTCAAGTACACTCCTCGACATGAATGAGCATTGCACCTTCCATAGTCATTATGGCCACACAACCGACAACTGTATAGCCTTGAAGAGAGCGGTCCAAGGGTTAATCGAAGCAGGCAAGCTTGAGCGCCCCAATGGACCAAAACCGACGGACTACGTTCGAGAATGGTGACCAAGTCAATGACCAAGGTTCGGATCAAAGAGCATCAAGAATTTACTTCCAATGCTGAAGGGTAGAAATGTAGTCCAACAGCGAAGAGTAGCTAGATTAGGGTCTACCTATCCTTAAGTAAAAAAAAAAAAAAAATAGTCTCTCAGTCAACCTTCGTAGGTTCTAGTACTTTTCTCTTTCAATCAAGTCCTCTACGGACATTGTATTTAATCTTCAATTTTCTATAAAAGAGTCTTCTTCTTTTCTTGCTAGACTTAAGACATTATTTGCACACCTACATTACATTTAATGAAATGGTTTTATTTTATATGATCACTTGCATTGCTCAGCAAATAATCTCTCGAAATAGTTAACATTTTGATTAATCAGTGTGAGAAAGTCAACTAATGCCATCAAGCCATACACTTTCCTCACCCCACAAAAGGCCTTCATCAAAGCCATACACTTTCCCAAACCATGTCCTCCCCATCACCTTGACCAAGTCAACGACGGCGGCATCATCAAGGGACAGCAAAAGGCCACTCAGCTTCAAAAGATTGACCCCGTGTCGGCAACAGGAGCTTGGCTTAGACCTCAAGGGTATCAAGAATGTTCAAGTAGGGGCTCGCCTTGGTCCTCAGGTGTTTCAGAAAAAAAAAAAAAAAAAAAAAGAAAGAAGAAAAAGAAAAAAAAATCTTAGTGCCCAGTTAGGCTGAAAATCCCAAAAAAAGGCAGTCTAGGCAAAAAAAAAAAAAAAACAGGGTTGCACATAAAAAAAATGAAATGAGGCCAAGGACCCAGCGTCACCAATCAAAAGCTTGACAGACAGGCGAGACCAAAGCTCAGAAAATGAAAGTTGTCAATAACAATGGGACGGTCGAAGCAAAGACAGAAGCATTTAGGCACGTGCAAATCCTTTCTCCCCCAATGAAAGAAGAAGCAATCAGAAGCAGCCGTCCAAGAATGACTTGGTCAAGGAATCATCTCGAGGCCCACGCCTCATCATCCAATCTTCTCATCCAAACCTTTCCACTAAAGGAACCACAAATCCCATTTCCCAAAGCCAAACACAATCCGGCCAAGGCCGAACTACGGCGACCTGAGCTCCTCACAATGAGGGGAACGTAGGCAACCAGCAATGGTCCGGTCATAAGCATATCCAAGTCCCAGAGAATTCGGTCTCATCAAATGACCTCTCCCATAGACACAGTCAGATCCTAGAAAACCCGGTCTCATCAATGACCTCCCTCATAAGCATATTCAAATCCCAGAGAATTCGGTCTCATCAATGACCTCTCCCATAGACACAGTCAAATCCCAGAAAACCCGGTCTCATTAATGACCTCCCTATACACAAACCTTTCTTTCACACCAGCCAACCTTGATCCGCGGCATTGGTTGACTTTCTCCTCATGACTAATAAGAATGTTTTTTCATATCGAGATTAGTGGTTGAATAACCCGAACATTAATAAAGGGTTTTAAGCAATCTTGTGATCATCGTAAATAAAACAAGTTTCCAGATGTCTTGACAAGTCTTTTCTTTCTACATCTTAGGAAAAATAGTGCTAAACAACGATTTTACGTCGGCGAGGCTTCCATACACTTTTACCAACCTTTCTACGCTTATACTCTCTCAAAAGAGTCAAACACAAAGCGAGTTTTGTGCCTACATCGAATAAGGCCGTCAAAATAACACAAAATTGGGATCTATTCCCACCTTTCGAAAAGATATGCCCCTGCATGTATACATTTCTAAAACCTTTTCTTTCACATCTTCTTAAGGTTGACTGATTGACTAAAAAAAAAAAAAAGTTTAAGACGGATAGGTTTTCCCTCTTCTGCTACAATTCGCATTAGGGCTGCCTTGGAACTCTTCAAAGTTGGGTCTTTGCCAAGTCATTCCTTTAAACTGGGGCTTCTTTAGCCATTTTTGGGGTTCGCATCGAGTTCTTCACTAGGTCCCTAGATGGATTCAGTCTTGGTCAGATTAACCCCAGGATCACGTTCGCAGTACCAATCAGATTGGGATTTTTGCTAGGTCACCAGACTGGGGCTTCGCCAAGTCACTTCGCCTACTCAGTTCATTCAACCGGGGCTTTGCCAAATGAAAGGATCTTTCCTTGCTTTAGTAAGACATGGGGCTTTGCAGAAAGTTTTTCCTCGGGCCGGGGCTCAGATAAGTCACATCCATCCCTAGAAGAGAGGTTTGGTCACTTCAACATCCGCTTTGGTTATAAAAGCCATCGGCATCGGCTTCAAGCGCCGAGTTTAAGAAAAGGACCTTAATCAAGACCCGAGGTTTAAACCCGAGTCTCGGCCCAGAAGGAATTCTAGTCCACGTTGACAACATCTCGGCAACAACGGCGGTTCGATCCGCACCCAAGGGATACGACCCCACGCTTGAAACCCGTCTTAAACAATTTCCAAACACATTCCATATGTACATCCAGACCCAGTCCCTACCATGTTTCCAAAAAAAAAAAAAAAATTCACCCCTAAGCTCAAGTAACGTGCCAATTGCTAATGATAACATTTTCTCCCAAAAAGCGCCTCCGTTATTCCCTTTATAATGAGATAACGCCGGGCGACGGTTTCCGGATTGTCAAAATCCAAACTTTAGCTACCTCTATCACGAATAGTGAAGTATACTCAAGTTTTTCCCAACTTTAGCTACCCATATCTCGATTCGAAAGAGATTGAGAAGTATGCTCAAGTTTTCCAAACTTTAGCTACCCATATCTACGATTCGAAAGAGATTGAGAAGTATGCTCAAGTTTTCCAAACTTTAGCTACCCATATCTACGATTCGAAAGAGATTGAGAAGTATGCTCAAGTTTTCCAAACTTTAGCTACCCATATCTACGATTCGACAGAGATTGAGAAGTATGCTCAAGTTTTCCAAACTTTAGCTACCCATATCTCTGATTCGAAAGAGATTGAGAAGTATGCTCAAGTTTTCCAAACTTTAGATACCCATATCTCTGATTCGAAAGAGATTGAGAAGTATGCTCAAGTTTTCCAAACTTTAGCTACCCATATCTCTGATTCGAAAGAGATTGAGAAGTATGCTCAAGTTTTCCAAACTTTAGATACCCATATCTACGATTCGAAAGAGATTGAGAAGTATGCTCAAGTTTTCCAAACTTTAGATACCCATATCTCTGATTCGAAAGAGATTGAGAAGTATGCTCAAGTTTTCCAAACTTTAGATACCCATATCTCTGATTCGAAAGAGATTGAGAAGTATGCTCAAATTTTCCAAACTTTAGATACCCATATCTCTGATTCGAAAGAGATTGAGAAGTATGCTCAAGTTTTCCAAACTTTAGATACCCATATCTCTGATTCGAAAGAGATTGAGAAGTACGCTCAAGTTTTTACAAACTTTAGTTACCCCTATAGTGACGTAATGCCCTGTAGCCTATTTTACAAATTTACCCCTGTGGCTCATTTTGTTTGCCATTGGCATTTTCAATTCTATTTTCAAATGATTCGGGTACGTCCCATTTCTTTTACAAAAAAATTATCGGGTACATCCCACTTTCTTTACAAAAATCATCGAGTCCTTCTTACTTCTTTACAAAATTTCGATCTCTCTCGCGATCTCCGTCATTCCAAGGTGGAAGAATGACATTTCGCTCTTTCTTTCGATCTCCGTCATTCCAAGGTGGAAGAATGACATTTCGATCTTTCTCGCGATCTCCGTCATTCCAAGGTGGAAGAATGACATTTCGCTCTTTCTTTCGATCTCCGTCATTCCAAGGTGGAAGAATGACATTTCGATCTTTCTCGCGATCTCCGTCATTCCAAGGTGGAAGAATGACATTTCGCTCTATCTTTCGATCTCCGTCATTCCAAGGTGGAAGAATGACATTTCGATCTTTCTCGCGATCTCCGTCATTCCAAGGTGGAAGAATGACATTTCGCTCTTTCTTTCGATCCCCGTCATTCCAAGGTGGAAGAATGACATTTCGATCTTTCTCGCGATCTCCGTCATTCCAAGGTGGAAGAATGACATTTCGCTCTATCTTTCGATCTCCGTCATTCCAAGGTGGAAGAATGACATTTCGATCTTTCTCGCGATCTCCGTCATTCCAAGGTGGAAGAATGACATTTCGCTCTTTCTTTCGATCTCCGTTATTCCAAGTTGAAGGAATAACATTTCGATCTCTCTCGCGATCTCCGTCATTCCAAGGTGGAAGAATGACATTTCGCTCTCTCTTTCGATCTCCGTCATTCCAAGGTGGAAGAATGACATTTCGCTCTCTCTCCTTCGATCTCCGTTATTCCAAGGTGGAAGAATAACATTTCGATCTCTCTCGCGATCTCCGTCATTCCAAGGTGGAAGAATGACATTTCGCTCTATCTTTCGATCTCCGTCATTCCAAGGTGGAAGAATGACATTTCGATCTCTCTCGCGATCTCCGTCATTCCAAGGTGGAAGAATGACATTTCGCTCTCTCTTTCGATCTCCGTTATTCCAAGTTGAAGGAATAACATTTCGATCTAGTCAAAGATTGAACTACGATCAAGGCTTGATTCCTCCGGGATACGTAGGTAGCCTTTTATAAAAGGTCCAGCCATTCGACCACTTTGGTCACCCTGTTTCTTTGTCACCCCTTAGTGATAAAGCAGCCCCTCATAGAAGTTCAGATATCCGACCACCTTGGTCACTCCTAGCATATCCCCAGTAGGATCAATTGCTTGACCTCCTAGGTCATTTTCTCTTCTTTTTCCCCAGCAAGAGACCAGTTTCTCTTCTTCCTCCCCCAGCGGATCCAAAGTTCCGAACTACGGCCTGGCTTGATTCCTCTGGGATACGTAGGTAGCCTTTCATGAAAGGTCCAGCCACTCGACCAACTTGGTCACCCAATCCGTCTCGGCATTCGCCAGATTGGATCCTTTTCTATCGACAACCCCACTCGCCCTGCAAGTGACGTTGTCGAGGGCTTCGTAAGTACCCAAATCGCTCATGCCATCCAGTTAAGTTTTCCGACAATTCCCGGACTTTCCTAAAGTTCGCAGGCGATTTGGGAACTTTTCCAAACCTTCCGAGGGGCAAAGGACTTGCTAGGAATTAAAATTCCACGTAGTCCTTCGCTGGAAAAGACCTTCTAGAAGGCCACCTTGCATGTTTCTAGAAAAATCTGGATCGGCAGCAAATGTAGCCATACGGCCTCTTTCGCCGCAAATGAAGCCATGCGGCCTCTTTCGCTGACCTTCTAGAATGCCACCTTGCATGTTTCTAGAAAAATCTGGGCCGACAGCAAATGTAGCCATACGGCCTCTTTTGCTGCAAATGAAGCCACGCGGCCTCTTTCACCTTTTTCATTACCTATAAATAGAGGCCTCCTCTACCCATTTTAGACACACAAAAATCATCCACCATCACACATAATACGTAAAATACACTCCCAAGAGCTGCTGGAAGTCCAAGAAGGTGAAGAAGAAGGCCAAGAAGCCACCTCCCTCCTCCTTGAAGATCCAAGATCAAGTCCTCCTCCTAGCTCCGTCCAAAGAAGAAGAGGAAGCCATTGGTAACCTCGCACGCTCTAACCTTGCATCTTAAATTGCTATATGTGATTATATTTGATCATTGCATTCATACATTGCATTTATCTTGCTTGGGAATTGGTAGTTTATCATAAAGATCATATCTTTATCCCCCTTTCCCCCTTTGCATGCATTAGGCATCCTTTGCCATTAAAAATGTAATCTTTGAATCAAAGGTGCATCCTTTGCACCTAAAAATGTATCTTTTCATTAAAAATGTCATTTTTCATCATACATTCCCCCATGTCCCCATTAATAACCTTGGAGCGGACCGGTGTAAAAGATCCTATCTTTACATCGTTCCTTCCATTAAAGGTTCATGATCTCTTTAAAAAGGGACACCTTGAACCCTATATCTCCGATTATCGCTTAAGAAAGAGTATGAAGCATCTATACGAGCTCGACCGTCTTAAAGCGTAGGATTGATGGGCTAAGGACCCTCCTTTTCTAAAGAACCTCATCTTTGACCAAAAGAGAGTCATTCTCTCGATCACGCAAGTCCCGAGGGTCCCGAGGTTAAAATGCGATGATCACAAGTCATAAGATGAGGACGGGATCATAATCCCAAATACATAAAATTCCAAGGAATCCCGAGCGACAACCAACAAATGGTTTGTACGTCCGGAAGACGACTTGGGACATTCCCTCCTTATTTTCAAACACATGCACACAAGAAAGCACGCAAGCAAGCACGATTACTGAAATCTTGGGAGACTTGCTCCGGCAAGGCACTTTGGGTGAACGCCAAACGTTCTTCCCAAGGGGTAACTTAACCTCCGAACCCAAGTAAAAACCTTTTTTTCAAAGTTTTGAGGTAATCAAAATGGCGTGGCGACTCCGTTTTTCAAATAACTCGGATGTCTTCAAACTCGCGTGAATCCAACACAAAATTTGGGCACCACATTCACACTATTCACCCCCCCCCTCTAGCTGTATTTTCACCCTTGTTGCCACCTTTGGGACCAACAGCTAAGCATTCCCCATTTCCTTGATCCTCATAAATCCTTGACAGTGCATCTGCAGCCTTATTCTCAACTCCTTTTTTGTAAGCAATTGTGTAATCATACTCTAACAACTTTGAAATCCATTTTTGTTGTAAACTCTCAGTTACTCTCTGATCCATGAGATATTTGAAACTCTAATGATTAGTCTTGATTTGAAATTTCTGCCCACATAGGTAATACCTCCATTTATCAACTGCGATGAGTATAGCTAAAAATTCTTTCTCATAAGTGGATAACCCCAAGTGTCTAGGGCTCAATGCCTTGCTAATAAAGGCTATGGGCCTCCCATCTTGCATTAATACAGCCCCTAAACCATTATAACAAGCATCAGTCTCCAATATGAATTGTTTTGTAAAATTAGGCATGGCTAAAACTGGGGCCCTTGTCATAGCTAACTTAATTTCTTGGAAAGCCTTTTCTGCCTCTGGGCTCCATTTGAAGGCATTCTTCTGTAGGAGTTTGGTTAATGGCTTACTAATGAGGCTATAATGTCTAATGAACCTCCTGTAGTAACCTGTTAACCCAAGAAATCCCCTCTGACCCTTGATAGTTGTAGGTGTAGGCCACCCTAACATACCCTCGATCTTGGTAGGATCAGTTGACACCCTTGACCCAGTGATAATGTGGCCTAGGTACTGCACCCTCTCAGTGTCAAATGAACATTTACTCCTCTTCACAAACAGCTGATGCTCTCTTAACTTATCGAATGTTTGCTTTAAATGTGAAAGATGAAGTTCAAAGATAGGACTATAGATCAGAATGTCATCAAATAAAACTAGTAAAAACTTCCTTAAAAACTCACCAAAGATTGAATTCATGAGTGCTTGGAAAGTGGCTGTGGCATTGGTAAGCTCAAATGGCATCACCTTGAATTCATAATGCCCATGATGGGTTTTAAAAGCTGTCTTGCTTATATCTTTTTTCTTCACCCTAATCTGGTGATAGCCTGACCTTAAGTCCAACTTGGTGTAGAACCTTGAACCATGTAATTCATCAAGTAACTCATCTATAATAGGAATACGAAACTTGTCCTTTATAGTGAGTTGATTCAATTCTCTGTGATCAATGCACATTCTCCATGTTCCATCCTTTTTCTTGACTAAGAGAATCGGGGAAGCAAAAGGGCTTGAGCTGTGTTGAATAACCCCACTTGCCAACAATTCTGCCACAATCTTCTCTATCTCATTCTTTTGAAAATAAGGGCACCTGTAGGGCCTTTTGTTTACAGGCTGACTATCTGCCTTCAAGGGAATGCCATGATCAAAATCCCTTCTAGGTAGGAGCCCATTTGGTTCTTAAAAGATGTCATCACATTCTTCTAGAATTGTTAGAATCTGTGGATGAATTTCCTCACCTTAATGATTAATTGTGAGTGAAAATAGCTGGACTACTGCCCCATAGGGATAGGATTGTAATTCCTTCACTGCTGTAATGGCATTAATAAATTTTAGGGCTACCACATCCTCTCCACCATTGAGACTGCAATGTTTACCATCCTTCATGAAGCTCATGGTCATCTGGTTGAAGTCAAAAGTAATAGGGCTAAGTGTTTTCAGCCATTGAATCCCTAGAACTGCATCACAACCCCCCAAACTAATGACCTTCATATCAGTTTGAAAGTCCATTCCCTGCATGCTCCACTTAAATTTCTGACACCTCCCTTGATTACAAATTTTACTCCCATATGCTACCACCACAGGTATGTCAGGGGTAACCTCTACTACACAATCTAATCTCTGAGCAGCCTTGTCATCCCGAAAATTGTGGGTGCTCCCACTATCCACTAGAACAGTGAATGATTTAGTCCCCATCAATCCAGTGAGCTTGAGAGTTGTAGAGTTGAACTGCGAAAGAGAGCATGTAAAGAGATACTCAGATCTCCATCCAAACTGTTATCCTGCTCATTTCCTTCCACTGGTGAGTCTAGGGAGTCATGCCATATCTCCTCTTCATTATTCTCTTTTACCCCCAGCATGTAAATTTGCTTTGATTTGCACTTGTGCCCATATTTATAAATCTCATCACAGTTATAACATAGCCCTTTTTCTCTTCTGGCCTGAGCTTGTGTGAGGTGTTTCATTAGGTAACTGGGTTTAGGTTTGGAAAACTCACCCTTCTGATTCCTCTATGTAAATGGGTTCATGTGGCTGTTTGTCAGGATTAGATCCACTTGATGTTTTAGCAAAAGGAGAAGTACCCAAAATAGAATTGGAATTGTTGTTACCTCCTTGTGGTACCATCCTTGGCTCCTCTACTCTGCTCCTGCTGGGTAGCCCCTTTTGTATGGCAGCTAGGATTCCACAAATCTCATCCATGTTCCTGTTAACCATCGTAATTTCACCTTTCATTTCATCTGTCTTAGATTGCAGAGCTTCTTCTAGTCCAGCAACCATTCCAGTGAGTTTTTCTTCTATTTGCTTGAGGTTGTACTCTAAGGTTTGAAGGCGTGTGTCAACCATGATTTCTCGATTTAAGGATTGAGAAAGCTCTGATACCAGTTTTGTTATGAATCAACTTGACTGAGTTGATCAACTGATTTAGAACAGAATTTTATAGAGGGAGAAATAGAAGAAATTGGGAAAGGAATGACGAATAATAGAGAGAGATGAGAGAGAGTTTAGAGACAGAGCAACGAAGAGAGAGAAAGTGGGAAAATTGTTGTTAATATTCATAATCATTCATGGAAGTGATGTTCCTCTAAATAAAGCAAATGATTCACCTAGCACATGGCCTCTAACAAACTTAGCAACAAGACAAAAGAAAACGACATCGTATGGCTGTTACAAATAAACGCCTTATACTAATCAAAACGACATCGTCTTAATTAAAGATAAAGCATGTATACTAAGTATGCTACTACGACTATTACGACGTAATTAATAAAATGCATTAAAACGACAACGTTGTCTCCAAATCCAAATTTAACGGCCATCCCCAAATCAGAAACGAATCAGAAAGAACCCTAGATCATTACATTGCCACACACTGTCTCTCTTTATCTCTTTATTTGGGTCCGTTTCTGTGTGTGTGTTCGTGTAGATCAGGATTTCTCTTACGTTGATTTTGTTGATTTGATTTTGTTGAAACTCAAATTCGCATGATAAAATGGATATTATTCTTCAAAAGTTGTGTTAGATATGGTGGTGTGGGTGTGTTGAAACTTAGACCCGGGTGATGAATGAACGATGGTGGGTGGTGGTGGTAGTGATGATGGAGGGCGGTATTTATGGGGAGGGCCGGAGAGGTGGAAGATGATGGTGGTGGTTTGGGGGAGAAACAATGGTGGTGGAAGTTAAGGGTGTGTTTGAAAAAAATGAATTTTCATTTTTGGAAATTTAAATATGAAAAAATTGTAAAAAATAACAAATAACAAAATGAATATGTAAATAAACTTCTAAAAAAATATATTTTATTTATAATTTTTATCATTTATTTAATTTAGGTTAACTAATAACCCCCTTTCAAAATATTTAATTTTTTTAGGTGTTTTGTAATTAACGGAATTATAACAATTGAAAATTTGTTGAATTTATGGGTGTCCAATGCAAATTTTATAAAAGACTGTTAACATTGCCGTCAATTTTGTTAGCATTTTTTAGCTGTTGTTCGTTATTAGGGGTGGACATGGTTCGGTTTGGTTCGGTTTGGAAGGAATTTGGAGACCAAACCGCTAGTACTCGGTTTGAAAAAATCCCAAACCAAACCGAACCATAGAAAATTTCAAACCAAACCAAACCAAACCACCTCGGTTTGGTTCGGTTCGGTATCAAACCACGGTTTCATAAACGGTTCAAACCGTGGTCCGAACTGCGGTCTAGACCGCTATCCGAACTACAAACCTGTCCAACTAAAAGCGTTGCTCTTTACATATTTTTTTTTATCAAACTAGCAATCATATATATTAAACATAAAACACAAATACTACTATCCAAATAGGAATGAGATGGCGAGCATGAGAGAAAGAAGAGAGAAGAGAGAAACCAACTGAGAAAGAAGATATGAAAATTGAAAAATGAGGAGGCAGTTTGAGTTAAGGACTTTCAATATAGGGTTTTCAAATTAGTGGTTGTGATTCATCTTTAATTTTTAAAGAACGGCTAGGATTTCGGTTCAAGAATTTCATGGTTCGGTTCCGTGGTTTGGTTTCACGGTTCCAAACCGCGGTTCGGTCTGAATCGATTTGGTTCGGTTCGGTTTGATTCGGTTTTGAGGTTCCAGACTGCGAGCTGAACCGAACCACACGGTTTATTAAATTTTCAAACCAAGCTAAACCATTTATAGTAAATAACTAAACCAAACTGCGTGGTTTGATTTGGTTCGATCTCAAACCGCGGTTTGAATCGAACCATGTCCACCCCTATTCGTTATATTGCAACTTTCTGTGAACATGGTAGCCCAAAATTGTAAAAAAAATTGGTACATTATGTACCACATTGCATTTACATATAAACTTAATGGCATAAAAGTGCAATTTGCCCTAAGTTAAGAGGAACTTAGGTTTAGAACTCAAAATTTTGGACCTTTACTGAACATAGTGATTGACAAGGGTACAACGTTGACCAATGCCAAAAGGTAGAGGGAATAACTAGAAATATTCATAGACAATATTACAAACTACAGAGCGCACCCAACCCAATAAAGTTGTAACGGTATCTTTCTCAACATCTTTCTCAAACGGTCAAAATTGAAATTCTAAAATTTCAAACTCAAAGCGCAAAAGGAAAGAAAAAGAAACCCAGAAAATTCATCAATTTCAGATCCAATTTCATTGCATACTATTTTCTCACTCCTCCGAATTCTCTCTTCATTCCCAAACTCTTTCAACAATTTTCAGTTTCCAAACACCCATAAATCTCCCCCCCGTTTCCATGGAAACCTTAATTCAGGACGGGTCAGTTGGGGAAACCCAGGAAAACCCAGTTCAAGATTCATCTTCTTACATGGGTTTTGCTTGTGATGAATCCTTGAATCACGAGGACAAAATTTCTCCGATGGTGGAAGATGGAGAAAACCTAATTGCTGACACACCTGTTTCTAGGGTTTTTGATTGGGAAAAGAAGTTGGAGCAAGATGAAAAGATTTCATCTTCTCACGTGGAAACCCAGGAAAACCCAGCTCAAGATTCATCTTCGCACACGGGCTTTCCTTGTGATGAATCTTTTACTCGAGAGGATAAAATTTCTCCGATGGTGGAAGATGAAGAAACCCTAATTGCTGACCCATCTGTTTCTAGGGTTTTTGATTGGGAGAAGAAGTTGGAGCAAGATGAAAAGATTCCCATCATGGAAAAAGATGAAGAATCTTCTTTCGATTACATGGTCTGTGATTCGGGTTCGAGATTAGTGACAAATGGGTTTATGAGGTCCAATTGTACAGGTTGGTATTTCCTTCTTTAGATGATGATGTGTGTCCAATCTTTAACATTGAGTTATTATATATGCAAATGATTTGTCTAAGGAATGTGTTAAAACACGAAATTTATCTGACATTTGACCTTTAGGTTATCATAAGTTAAGTTTCTGCAAACAAAATGTAGTTGAGACTTGAGATTGATTGAAGTCTAAGTACGAGATTACTCCTGAACTTTAGAGGCTTCAATGTACTGTGGCAAAGGCAAGGAGTTCCTCCAATAAGGTCTCAACTTTGACTCCCTTCTGCCAACTGGCTCGGAAGAAAGTGATTAATTGTTTGATCGTGAAACATTTTTCTTGGTAGTATTCCCTCTGTCCCAAAATTAATGTCAAAAAAAAAAAAAAATCATCAAATTTGCTCTTGATCAAGAGTAAATTAAAAAGAAAGTGATTAGTTGTTTGACCCTGAAACATTTTTCTTGGTTTACCTAGTAGTTGTGAGCTGCAACTTTGAGCAGTATTTTATCCTTTCTCATTCTGATTAAAGGTCAGTTAGATGTATGTAAAACTTCCTGAAAAGGGCTCCAACATCATACTCCCTCCGTCCCACGGGAGTGTAGACCAAAATTTTGGCCATAATAACTAAGGAATAATAGTATATAATAAGAGGAGAGAGAATGAGTGGAGGAGGTGTTTTGACTTTTAAGTATGAAAAGTAAAATACGAGAGAGAATGAGTGGGAGGAATAGTAAGGGAATTGTTGTTGCGAGTACAACAAGTGGGTCCCATTAAATATAATATAATAAAAACTTTGCCATTTTGGGTAGTTTTTACACTCACGTGGGACGAACGAAAAAGAAATAAGTTTACACTCACGTGGGACGGAGGGAGTATTTGTATAAAATCTTGCTTTCTTAACCTTCTAGGGTTGGTTTGCTTTTATTTCTTATTCTTCTCTTTGTTGTTTATGATCTCAGCTTTATGTGTTTGTTTTTGTGGTTTTCCGGACTGAATATTTGATTAGTTGTCATTTCTGATAATAAAATGACACAATCACTGGAAGCATTATTTGCCTTGCGAATTATCCTCCTAGATCTTCATCTGCCTCGGTTTAAAAATTATGAAGCACCTTTCATATGTTAAAAAAGCTTACTTGAGATGAAACGTTTATGGGGTTGACTAACTTTAATCCACTAAGGTTTGAATCTTCATCCACACATTGAGAATCCATCCATCGACTTTCTTGGTTTTGTCCTTTTCTTTTAAGCTGTTTTTACTTCTATTGTGACAGAAGATGTTGTGATTTTCGTAAATGCTGGAGGGGAAGCTTTAGTGGAAGAAGAGTCCAATATAAGCTTTTTGTCTGACCAGTTCTTTCAAGGGGGAGATATGTTTCAAACTAATGAGTGTATAACTGAGAGTGGTGATTTTCCATTCATTTACCAGTCCGCACGAGTAGGAGATTTTTCTTATCATTTTGACGCTCTTCTTCCTGGACATTATCATGTCGATCTTCATTTTGTCGAGATGATAAATACATATGGGCCCAAAGGAATGAGGGTATTCGATGTATACATTCGGGATGAGAAGGTATGTTTTTCTTGTGAATATCTTTTATCATTTGTACCCAAAAAAAGAAAAATAATATCTTTTTTTATTTTTTAGCCTCAAAATGTTACCCTTGGAATAGAAATATCAAAAGTTCTTGTTGTCTTAACAGGTACTCGCTGATTTTGATATATTTTCTGTCGTCGGAGCCAATAAACCATTGCAGTTAGTCGACTTGAGAGTCTCTGTCAAGAATACGGAGGGGATTGTAATTAGGTTTGAAGGAATCAATGGAAGCCCTGTGGTTAGTGGTATATGCATAAGGAAGGCACCAAAAGTATCAGGTATGCTCTTTTTCTTGATATAAAATTGTGTTGGATCGGCAGTATTTTAAATAACTCATAATTAACTCGTCTGCCGCTTCCTTGAACAATTATAGATACTGAGATCAAGCATGATCATCTATTATGTCAAAACTGCTCCTCTGAGATAGAAGTGCCTTCAGCTCAGGTACAATGCATGTTCGACAACGACAAATTATGGCTTCCAATGCCTTGTGCTCATTAATGAAAAAATCATAAAAATTTCTGAAACATGCAGAAAAAAGCCATGCGACTGAAATCAGTAGCGAAGTACGAACAAAGGATACATGACTTGAGTACTCAATGCCAGCGAAAGTCTGATGAGTGTTATCAGGCTTGGATGTCTTTGTCTGCTGCAAACGCACAGCTAGAGAAGCTCCAAATGGATCTTGACAACAAGTTGTTCCAAACTTACTCTCTTGGTACGATGAGATATAAAATCGTTTACAGATTTCAATCCAAATTTGTTTACAATCTTTAGTAGAAAAAAAATAAAAATACCCAAGATTGTTTTAACAAATAAAGTGGAACTTTGTGATTATTTTCCTTTTTTTTCTTATTTAAAAAATTAGCCCGATTCTTTCATTCTCCTGGTAGATCAAAACATGGCGAAGCAATCAGAAAAGTTGAGGGATATATCTAGCAGGTATGAGCATGACAAGAAGACGTGGATTGTGGCAATCAATGATTTAGACCAAAAGATAAAGGTAATATGCGCTATTTTCTTTAGAATAAGACGGTGAATAAAGTATGTGCGACATCTTAGACCTGATTATTTGTGCAGGTGATGAAGCAGGAGCAGTCTCAGATGTCTCTGGAAGCACACAGGTGTGCTGATTCAGTTCCTGAGTTGAATAAAATGGTCTTTGCAGTTCAGGCTTTGGGTAAGTTTGGATGATGCTCAACTTAATTAACCAATTACATATATTTTTTTTGTGGTTTCCCTGAAAAGATTCACTATGCAGTTGCACAGTGTGAGGATTTGAAAGTGAAGTATAGTGAAGAACAAGCGAAGAGAAGGAAGCTTCATAACCAAGTTCAGGAGGCAAAAGGTGTGTTACCTTCATACTTCTTGATTCATTTTTTTTTTTAATTTCAGATTGCTACACGGAAATCCACTTTGAATGTTGCGTTCTTAAAATTACTACTTTGACCATCAGGAAACATTAGGGTATTCTGCCGGTGCCGCCCGCTAAATAAGTCAGAAGTTTCGATAGGCTGTTCCACTGTTGTGGATTTCGAATCAGCAAATGATGGAGAGCTTGTTGTAAATGGTTCCACCAAAAAGAGCTTCAAATTTGACAGAGTTTACTCCCCAAAAGACAACCAAGGTATGCCTTTTTTCTTCCTAGTAGTAATAAATTTGATCTTTCTTAAATACTCCCTCCTTCCCAGAAAGATAGTCCCACTTTTTTATTAGTGGTTAATTTGATTTAACTTTGACCAATGATTTAGGAAAAAATAATATAATACATTTTTAAAACTTGTTATTGATACACCATCAAAAATACTACCGATAACATTTTTTAGACTTTCATTAGGATAATTAAACCAATGTAAATTATTGGTCAAAGTTCAATCAAAGTTACTACTAAAAGAGTTGGACTATCATAATAAATTTTTAAAACTTGTTATTGACACACCATCAAAAATACTACCAATAACAATTTTTAGACTTTCATCAGGATAATTAAATAAATATAAATTACACTTCCTTTTAAAAAAAAGTATAAAATTACACTTACTAATGTTTGAGGTTTGCAAGTTATGCTTACATGTGAAATGAGTACAAAGTTAAAGTTTCTTTTCCAACTTGACAGTGGATGTGTTTGCGGATGCTGCGCCGATGGTTACATCAGTGTTGGATGGATACAATGTATGTATATTTGCCTATGGACAAACAGGAACGGGAAAAACTTTCACTATGGAGGGTACCGAGGAGAATAGGGGCGTAAATTATAGGACTCTCGAAGAATTGTTCAAAATTGCAAAGGAAAGGAGTGAAACTTTTACCTATAGCATATCAGTTAGTGTGCTCGAAGTCTACAATGAACAGATAAGGGACCTGCTGGCTACACCATCATCAGTTTCAAAGAAGTAATCTTACAATTTCATTATCAATAATACTCCCTCCGTCCTGGAATGTTAGTCCCTCTTTTTTCATTGTTAGTTTGAATCAATAGCAAACTTTTGATTTTCATTAGGATAATTAAAAGTAACCTAAATTATTTCTCAAGTTTCATTCAAATTAACAACGAAAAAAGTGGGACTAACTTTCCGAGACGGAGGGAGTATATAGTTACGCATACAATAAGGTGGGGGGGGGGGTCAGCTGAGCTGGCAAAACTTTGTAAGAGTTCTTGATTTCTTGAACTCGGTAGGTCTACAAAGTTGAAGTAACTCAGATGACACACAGATCAATTAAGCTCAGCTACAATACCATTTTCCACTATTAATAACAACATATAAATCTATTCCTTTTCTACCCTTTTTGGAATATTTCAGGTTGGAAGTAAAACAAGCTTCTGAAGGGCTTCATCACATTCCGGGAATTGTGGAAGCGAAAGTTGAAAACACAAAGGAAGTATGGAATGTACTACAAGCTGGTAGCAGTGCTAGGGCTGTTGGTTCAAATAACGTGAATGAACACAGTAGCCGCTCTCACTGGTACTATTATTAACAACATACTACTGCCTCCGTCCCGGAAAGTTGGTCTCATTTTTTTTGTTGTTAATTTGAGTCAACTTTGAGCTATAATGTAGATTAATTTAAACCATTCTAATGAAAATATGAAACTTGTTATTAATAGTATTTACAATGGTATATCAATTATAAGTTTTAGATTTTCATTAGGATGGTTAAAAGTAACCTAAAATATTGTTCAAAGTTGATTGAAGTTAACAACAAAAAAAGTGGGACTAACTTTCCAGGACGGGAGGGAGTATATATATATATATATATTTTTTAATTTTCCAACTTCACGTATTTTTCCTTTGTGGGTCCCACTTTTATTCAGCATGCTTTGTATTATGGTGAAAGCAAAGAACTTGATGAATGGCGAGTGCACGAAAAGCAAGCTATGGCTTGTGGATTTGGCAGGCAGTGAAAGACTTGCAAAGACTGATGTTCAAGGTGATAGGCTGAAGGAAGCTCAAAATATTAACCGATCTCTTTCAGCTCTTGGAGACGTCATATCTGCTTTAGCCAACAAGAGCAGTCACATTCCTTACAGGTGTGTTTGACTTTAATCTGACTTTTGCTATCTTGTAATAAAAATTGCAACTTTTCTATATTTAAATTATTTTCATTTTTTATTTCCAGGAATTCCAAGCTGACACATTTACTCCAGGATTCATTGGGTAATTATTGTAGTGTCCACACCTTCATATTGCATCATATTTTTCCGTTTAGTTTTTAATTTTGTTGCTTTATTTGTTATGGCAGGGGGTGACTCAAAAACTTTGATGTTTGTACAAATTAGTCCTTCAGAGCAGGACTTGAGTGAGACACTGAGTTCACTAAACTTTGCCGCACGTGTACGAGGCATTGAGTTGGGTCCCGCAAGAAAGCAGATTGATACAGGCGAGCTTCAGAAGATCAAAACAATGGTACCTTGTGCTGATTTTTATTGTACTATAGTTTCTGATGAAGAGTAATGTATATTTCCGCTGACTTCTGTGTTCTCGACAATTTGATGAAGCTTGATAAAGCGAGGCAGGAATGCAGATCAAAAGATGAATCAATAAGGAAATTAGAAGAAAGCTTACAAAACTTGGAAGGTAAGGCCAAGGGAAAAGATCAGGTCTACAAAAACCAACAGGAAAAGATAAAAGATCTTGAAGGTCAAATCGAGCTGAAAATGGTTTCACACAGTCAATCAGAAAAACAAATTTCAAATCTTTCGGAGAGATTAAAGGGGAAGGAAGAAGCTAATACGGGTCTTCAGCAGAAGGTTCTAGTAACCTTAACCTCAAATGAACTGTTTAAATATAAATTTAAAACTGTTTTATTGATATTGGTAATATCTTGTTAAAGGTCAAAGAGATTGAAAGCAAGCTAAGGGAACGGGAACAGTTGGAGACTACGAGTTACCAGCAGAAGGTTAGGGACCTTGAAGACAAACTGAAAAGGCAAATACAAGAGTCCAAATCTCAGTCGTTGATCCTTCATCATAAGGTTGTCAGAACTTGCGGCTTAGATTTGTTTTCCATGCCCTTATTGTTCAGAAAACAGATAAACGTCAACATTTTTATTTTCAGGTTGAGGAACTTGAAAAGAAACTTAAAGAAGAACAGGAAAAGAACTCTGATTCCTGTTTTCTTCGTCAAAAGGTAATGCTCTCTGATTCTTTGCAAATATGTTCTACTATGATCATAGTGTTGCCACAACAAAACTGTTTCACGAGCTTTTTTTCAACGCCTTTAATATACTTGAGAACAATCGTTTTTTTTTTCTTTCTCAGAAGGGAATGCTTTCTTCATTCTTTATAATTATGCCGTAAAAGATGTTTTAGTTACCATGGGGATTTTCGTTGGTAATTAAGCACTCCGTCCCACAGAAAAAATTAGTCCCCCCCCTTCCATTTTGGTATATTTACTTCTATCAAGAAAAATGATGAAGTTCTTCAAATTTGTTAGGAGAGGTGCTAACAAATTTGTCCTTATTAACAGATTAAGGAGCTTGAAAAGAAGATCAAGGAGCAAGAGCTACAACTGTCCAGCGCACAAATTATGGATTTTACAAACTCAGCAAGATCCACGCCACAACTGTCCAGCGCACAAATTATGGATTCTACAAACTCAGCAAGATCCAGGCCATTTGAAACCAAACATTTAAGAGACGAGTTCATGAGTGAGGCTGAAGAACAACACATTTTAAAGAATTCAAATTCAATAAACAGAGAAGTAATGAGTCAAGGTTCGAGCTTGGTCAAGCGAAATGACCCATCTGCCCTTCATGACATAAGAAGGAAACGGCTGTCTAGGAACAGCGAAACAGAGAACACCGTCGTATCAACAGCCCTTCATGAGGTAAGAAAAAAGCGGTTGTCCAGATTTAGTGAAACGGAGAACAACTTCGTATCAAATACCGTTCATGAGAACAAGGGACGGAAGTCGGACCCGCCTAAACCATTCATGAGGACCACAAGAACAACAGTTAAGCCAGTTGGTTCTACGACTACGGCTCAAAGGCCTGCTGTTCCTGGGAGTAGAACAAGCAATCCTGTTCTGGGAATCAAAGAGAGGGAGAACAAGAAGAGGCTGTGGTCAAGATAGTCAAACTGGAAAATATATAGAAGACAATTTACAGATTTATTGTCTTCTAAACTGTTATATCACATTGTGTTACTGTGAATTATTTTCTTTGTAATTCAGCACTGTGAAAAACTAATCTGTGTGTACACAGTTCAGTAGGTACATTATATTCTTGATTGTTTATTGGGAGTTACACCTACCTCCCCCCAGATATTTAAGTTTGGTTATTTTCAACCTCCCACTTTTGTTTTTACTATTCTCTACTGACATCCAAACAAGGAAAGTGAGATGACTCTTGTCTTGGTTTGATCCTCTCAATTAATAAAAAAATTAAGACCTGACCATCAAAACAAGGAGGGGCTTAGGCCTTGCCTCAAAAAAACTTAAGAAAATAAATAAGAACACAAAAATAGATTGGTAAATTAATATTCTTGGTATTATCCTACATCCATCCTAGAAATCCCCCTTTTATTGGTAAATTCAATTGTTATATAAAATTCATTATACTTATGAAATTTTACTTATTATTGATATTGTTTTTTGTAATGCATTCTTAATAATTGTTGAAATTTTATGAGAACAATTAAAATTTTATTAAATTTTGGTCAAAATTTAAATTCAATTAAATTGACTATCAAAATCAATGTAAGATTACATTTCTAAGACAGAGTGATTTTTGCGAGATTTTGTGGGTTGGTACGTTTTGATAAAATACTCCCTCCGTCCCAATAAGAGCTGCCCAAATTTTTCTGTGCACGCAAATTAATAAAATGAGGGGGAAGTAAAAATGTTGTGAGTGTAATTTGAAAATAGGAGAGAGAATGAGTGGATGGAATAGTAAATTATAATAGTGTTGTGAGTATTAAAATAATGTAGGAGAGAGAATGAGTGGAGGGAATAGTAAAGATTCATTTGCCAAAAAAGGAAAGTGGAAGCTATTAACGGGACACCCAAAATGGCAAAATGGGAAGCTACTATTGGGACGGAGAGAGTATTAGGTTACATCTGTGTGACGTGGGATTAGAACTTACGAGTGGACATGTAATTGGGTGGCGTGGGTCTAGAAAATTGTAGGTCGCTTTTGGGTTCACACGTGTAAATGGGTCGGATCTGATACCATAATAAAATCTAAGGCTTCATCTCAAAACCAATCGACTGTAAGATGATCTTTATATAGTCAATGTTTGACTAGTTAATTACCCACTTTGTACAAAATTTTATTCATAAATAATGTCATTTTTTTTAATAAAATACTAAAATCACCTCCAAAAAAAAAAAAAAATCATTTTTCAATCTACTTATACTTGTATGTCATAAGTTATAGTAAGGATAATTATACATACTTGCTTTTAAAATTGTTTAAAAGTCAATTTTTTCCTAATATCTTTCAATATTTTTTTGAAATTATAGGCTCCGTTTGTTTTGCGTAAAACGATTTCTGAAAAATGATTTTCCGTAAAATAATTTCCGAAAAATGAAAATGTTTTTCGAAAAATGAAATAAACATGTTTTCGGCTGTTTAATGAAAATATTTTTCGATAAATATTTTCATGTGTTTAATGAAAATATTTTTCGATAAAAATACAATTTGAGATAAGTTGAAAGAGATAGGGTGGGATAGGGTGATGGAGGTGGGGTGGTAGGGTAGGAGGTGGGGATTAGTAGGGGTGAGGTGGGTGTGTGCGTGAGGGTGTTATCATTTTCCGAAAAATGTTTTACTTAGAAAAAATCTGTAAGTCATTTTACTTAAAAAAAATGGGAAAAACATTTTCTTCATTTTTCGGTATTAACCATACACCGAAAAATGAGAAAAACGTTTTCCGAAAAACATTTTCCCCGAATAATAAACGGAGTTTAAATATCCTCCAAACATAAAAATGGGAGTGGAAAAAATAACGTCATCTGTTATTTAGAAGGGGCTGGTTGTGGATTATATGAACATTTCGGACACAAAAATGTTAAAAGTGTTGGTACAGACTGTGGGTGTTACCACAGGTGCTATCACTGGCAGTTGGGTGTTACCCGAACTGAAATGATTTGTAATTTAATAATTCTTTCCATATTAATTTATATCCTAATGTCTAATATTATTTGCAAGATATTTGTGTTTGTTGGTCCATATTTCAGGTTAATACATGGCTGGATTAATTGCTAAAGACAAGGAAGAAGTTGTTGAAAGAGTTATTCGTAAATGGAGATTTACGAATAAACTTTGCTTGGTCCATATTACTTGTTGATAAAAGAAAAACGTGGGAAGACCAAGTCTTGGAGTTGTTGCTGATTATTAGAAGAGTACAATGTCAAGAAAGTAAGAGAGTACAAGGTGATAAAGCAAGGACTTGGGCTTCAAGTTTCGGTTGCTACATTTTAGGAGGAGTTGGCGCATGAAGAGGAATCAAGCCAAGAATTATTCTCCACTCCTCTCACACGTTTTTAACAAGAAGGGCTGTTATTTTGGAGTAGCCTCCAAGTCATTTGAAGGCTATAAATAGGCTAGGTGTGGTTCATTTGAAGTATGCCAAAGATCGAATAGCAAACACACACACACCTTAGCACAAGAGAGACAAAGTTCATTTGGTTCGCATAATCCTTCCTCCCTTGTGATTCTAGCTTAAACACTGAGTGTTTAAGAGAGTGTTGGCTAAGGATAGGATTCGTGCTTTGTCTCATTTAGTTCCATAGAGCATTATCATTGTATTAGCAATAGGGAACTTTCGACTTTGTAATTTTTCTATATTGATTATAAAGTCTTCGCCATCTAGGCACACTCAAGTTATATATTTATATAACTTGAGAAAATTATATCTTGTGTTATTTATTTCCGCTGCACAAAGTTTTTACAAACTATTTAATTTGGTGTGTGTGTGCTGTCCGTCAGTGTGTTATCCAAGGTGTTGGGTAACATCTACGGTAACATCTCTTTCCAGTGAAGCCATTGACAATTTTAATTGGTATCAGAGCAGGTCACTTGACGATACTAAGTGCTTGGTCTAGGTGTCATGGCTTATGATCCGGCTAATCCTAACCATAAGCGTCTTCCTGTGTTAGATGGCTCGAATTATTGTTATTGAAAGATCCGTCTACGCTCGCATATCAAATCAATTGATCTTCGAGCATGGCGATCTATAACAAATGGTTACTCCTTACCAATGTTACATGCTGATGAGGATGGTGACGTGCAAGTCAAACCTGAATCAGAATGAAACATGGAAGAGATCAGCCAAGCTAATTTCAATGAAAAGGCACTTAATGCCATTTTTGAGTGGGTTGATATGCATATCTTCAAACTTATTCAAAATAGTTTCACTGCAAAAGAAGCATGGGACATTTTACAACGTTTTTGTGAAGGTGATGGCAGTGTGCGTGAAACTAAGCTTAGGGGTCTTACTAGCAGATTTGAAAGATTAAGGATGGATGAAAATGAAACTATTCCTTCTTATTTTGAGAAATTATTTGATATTGCTAATGAGTGTCAATTGTTGGGTGAACCTTTTACCAACAAACAACTTGTCTCAAAAGCAATTAGAACCCTTCTTGAGCGTTTTAATATGAAAGTTTCATCTATTGAAGAGGCTCACAATCTTTCAACTATGGATATCAATTCTTTAATGAGTATTTTAAAAAACTTTGAGTTAAATCTCCTAGATCAAAGTGAAGCGTCTAAGGGGAAAAATGTTGTTTTGAAAACTCAAACCTCGAGTTCTTTGAAAGAAAATGAAGATGAGGTTTTTGAAGAAATTGATGAGAATGCTAGTGTTGCTTTACTTGCTAGAAAATACAATTCTATGGTTAAAAAGTATAACAATGAAAAAATGCAGGTGAAAGCAAAGGAGAAGCAAACCAAGGTTTATGATTCGATGCCAAAAAGGACTTTCCCATCTAACCCAAAGTTGAACCCAAGAAGAGCATCTTTAGATCAGTTAAGGTCTGATCCAAAACACATTGAATCCATTCAATGTCATGCTTGCTCAGGTTGGAGTCACTATTCCAATGAGTGTGCAAATACACTAAGGAAGAGAGGAAAGAACCTATGGGTTTCTCTCAGTGACGATGAGGATGAAGGACCATCTCAGGAGGAAGAAGCTGATCAAACAACCATGTTTGTCACAGTAAGTAACACGGAAAAGGACAGTGTTACCCAAGGTGTTATCCAGTCTGAGATAACACCTGTGATCACACCCGACAGGTATGATGAATTATGTGATAATAATGCTGTTTGTTTTGTTAGCTCTTCTAACCCTGATACAGGAAGTATACAAGAGGATGAGCAGAGCAAAGATGACCTCATCTTCGGGTTAAAAGATCTTTATGAGGCGTTGCTCGTAGAATGGAAGAAAGAGAACAATTTGGTTAATTCCTTAACCAAGAAGAATGAAGGACTCCAGGCCTATGTGACTCATATAGAGATTCAAGCAAGCAAGAGAGAAGTCGAGCTTGAAAGAGTAAAATGCAATTTGACTCTAGCCAAAACCACCTTGAAGAAGCTCAACACCGGATCTACCAAATTGAATGAGATCTTGAACTTCAGTACACCGCTCAAAGCAGGTATTGGTTTCCAAGAATCTTTGAATAATATTATTTCTACTTTGTCTATGAATGATAATGAGAATTGTTTTGTTAAGGAACGGTCTTTTGACAAAGATTCTTGTTCAAAAGAACCATGTGACAAAGGGAAGGTGTGTTAATATTGTCACACACCTGGACATTTTAAAAATAAATGCCATATTGTTTCGAAAAAATTGTCCAGTCCCTTGGTGTTACCTAAGGTGTTGCCCAAAGACACAGATAACACACCCAAATGTAATGGTAAAAATTCAAAAAAGTGTGGAAACCAAAAGCTAATCTGAGATGTGATGTTGTTTACACTGCTTTAAAAACAAATATTGAAGGTTCTTGGTACTTTGATAGTGGGTGTTCACGTCATATGACAGGAACAAAATTGTTTTTAAAAGACTATGAAACGGTTCATGGGGGTAGTGTAACGTATGGTGGTGGAAGCAAGAGTAATATCATTGGGAGAGGGACACTAAATGTGTCTGGATTTCCAACCTTAAAGAATGTCTTACATGTTGATGGACTTGTAACTAATTTAATTAGTATTAGTCAACTTTGAGATGACAACTTAGAGGTGAAATTTAATAAAGATACTTGTGAAGTTTATGACAAGACTAACAATTGTATGATGACAGGTACAAGATCTAGTGATAATTGTTATCTTGTTGAAGACAAGCAAGTATGCCATTCGACAAAAATTGATGACACTACATTGTGGCATCAAAAGTTGGGACATGTTTACTTTTGTAATATAGAAAAGATTGTTAAACTAGATGCTGTCCAAGGCATTCCTAGTCTTGATCTTAAACAAAAAATTGTTTGTGAGGATTGTCTCAAAGGGAAACAAACTCGTGTTATCCATAGTGCTGCCCAACACAATGAGCAACACACTGGTACGACACATTGTTTTCAACTCTTGCACATGGATTTAATGGGTTCACTTGAGATAGAAAGTTTTGGAGGCAAGAAATATACTTATGTCATTGTTGATGATTTTTCAAGATTTACTTGGATTTATTTTTTAAGGGAAAAATCTGAGACTTTTGAAAAGTTCAAAATCTTGCACTCTAAGATCAAAAACATGTTTTGTGCTTCAATTTTTCGAATTAGGTCCGATCATGGGAGGGAATTTGAGAATGTTTCTTTTTCAAATTTTTGTGAAAGAAAAGGTATACACCATGAATTTTCAGCTCCAAAAACACCTCAACAAAATGGAGTAGCTGAAGGAAAGAATAGGACTTTACTTGAAATGACTCGTGTGATGTTATTTTCAAAAAGAATTTCGAAAAGATTTTGGGCAGAGGCACTAAATACGTCTTGTCACACGGCCAATAGAGTTTTTCTAAGACCCGGCACAACCATGACTCCATACGAAATTTTGAATGGTAGGAAACCTAAAGTTCATTATTTTCATGTATTTGGTTGTGTGTGTTACATTCTCAATGATCAGGACTACTTAGCAAAATTGGACTCTAAGAGTGATAAGGCCATTTTTCTTGGGTATGCTTCAAATAGTCGTGCATATAGGGTATTTAATCTAAGGTTAAAAACCATCCAAGAATCTATGAATATTGTTTTTGATGATCACTCAAGTATTGCAGGAGAAAGTGTTCAAGAGACACCCTTGGAGCTGTTGGAAGAAGTCAGACCAGAAGGTGTTACCACAGGTGTTACCACGAGTGCTAACACTGATAGTAACACAAAAACTGAGCAGGGTGTTACCATTGATGAGATAACACCCCAAACAGCACCTGATTCCAGTCCAGCGAATGAAGATCAAGAAGGAGTTGAAACCGAGGTTCACGAGAATGTGAGAAGAGATCCTCCACCTAGAATCAATAGGAATCATCCTATAACCAAGTAATTGGGGAGGTGAATGAGGGTGTACAAACAAGACGTAAGGATTCCATTAGTTACCGTGACATGGTGAGGTATGTGTGCATGTCCACCACATACTCAAAGGTAACATACTCTTATTTTACTTCATCCGTAGAGCCTAAAAATGTGATTGAAGCTTTAAAAGATAATTTTTGGATTCAAGCAATGCAAGATGAACTTGATCAATTTGCTCGTAATAATGTTTGGTCTTTAATACCCCGTCCCTCAAACACTAATGTCATTGGGACAAAATGGATTTTTAAAAATAAGACCGATGAATATGGAAACATTGTTAGGAACAAGGCTCGTTGATGGATGTGATTTTACCCATCCAAAAGATATATTTTCTAGCTTATTTGGTGCTCGTAACCTTGAAAATTTAATGTAGTTTGTAGTGTTTTGAAAGTACAGGGGTTGAAGTGCAACAATGTTGAAAACGGAGGATTGGAGCGTACTTTGGAAGCTTTTGGATCAAATTGCAATTTTGGAAAATTTGGGACAAACGGAAATTTGGAAGTTCAAGGGACCAAATTGGAATTCTTGGAAGTTCAGGGACTAAATTGGAAATATGGAATTTTTGGACGAATTTGATATATAAAAATTCGTGGGTTAAAGTTAAAAATAAAATCTCAAAGGGCGAAGTGCAAAAAAATTTATTATAGTGGTCAAAGTGCGACTGCAAAATAGCGGGACGAAACGGATACTAAATGGTATTAATGGTTGCTAGCCAAGGAAATGGTTGCCGACCAGGAGCAAGGCTGTTGGGGCCAAGGACTGCTAGCTGTGGCCTAAGAAAATGGGGCCATTGCAAGGCCAAAGATGGGCCAAAGCAGATGGGCCAAAGCTGTTTGTGGCTGAGGAATTCAAGGCCAATCAAGTGCACGCCCGGGTCCAGTGGGCGTACGCCCGAAAGTATCCAGATTGAGTACAGGCGTACACCTAGTCAAAGTGGGCGCGCGCCCGGTACGTACGGACAGATGCAGTCAGTTTCCTTATTTTGGACGGATTCTAAAGATTTTTCACAGATTTGCACAGAATCAGCCACGGATTTCGAGAGATCTTCTATTTTGACTAGGATTTTGACCCTAATTTGTTTCAAAAAAGGATTTCCACCTCCCTCCTCCTATATAAACAACCCTAGACTAATTTTGTATCATATTTTTATTTTTTTATTTTCTTGGGATCTTTGGATCTTTTATTCTTTTATTTTCTCTCTATATTTTTAGTTTAGGTTTTTATTTATTTATGAAGATGAAAGAACAAGGTTTTGCTTTATTTATTTTAATGGCCATTCGAGGCTAATTTATTTTATTCATGGATTGAGGTGAGTAACAATTTGATCTTTATGCTAAGGTTTTAATTATTTCTATTTCTTTTTCGTTCTTGTTCTTCTCAACGGTTTTAATTATTGTCTTGAGATCAATTGTATTGACCTTGCGGAATATACTTTTGACCTCTTGAATTTATTTGGGTATGAATTATTTCACTTGCGTGGATGATTTGTAATTTGACCATTGTTGAGAAGAATATATTCAATTGAGGACCTTGCGGAAATCAAACGAATCTAGGTTCCATTGTTCTTAAGTTTTTAATTGAATTCTTGAATGTTTTTATTGACCTTGCGGAATATATGAACAAGATAGAGTTATTAGGGTTTTAATGTTCTTATTGACCTTGCGGAATATATTAACATCTTAACCCTAGGTTTTTGTGAACGAACCCAAGAATGAGATTGAAACATTTTTACATAAAATAAAAAGCATAAAGTGATAATTGTTATGATCCCCAATCCATGAATCTCACTACCAGAAACAGGTCATTTAGCGACGGAATTATCAGCGACGGACAGATTCCGTCGCTAAATAGCGGCGGAATATAGGCTTTAGCGTCGGAATATTTTTGGCGTCAAATTTAGCGACGGAATTTAATTCCGCCGCTAAATTCCGCCGCTAAAACGAATATTCCTCGAATATTCGTTTATTTCCGCCGCTAATTTGGCGGTTGATTTACCGACGGAATATTCCGCCGCTAAATCTTTATCAGCGACGGAAATATTCCGCCGGTGAAAATATATCATTTTTTTATTTTTTTATTTATCAGCGTCGGAAATATTCCGACGGTGAAATTAAAATATTTTTTATTTTTCTTTTTGAAATATTACACCGACGGAATATTTTCGACGCTAAATAATTAATTTTTTTTAATTTATTAGCGTCGGAAAAATTCCGACGGTGAAATTAAATGTTTTTTTTTTTATTAAACACCGACGGAATATTTCCGCCGCTGATAATTTAATATTTTTTTATTTATCAGCGACGGAAATATTCCGTTGCTGATAATAAAATGTAATTTTTGTTTATTTTTAGAACTAATTAACAAAATAACAAACTAAAAAACATTAAAATATCATAAATATTTATGATATTTTTGAAAAAATAAATAAATCATAAATATTTATTAATTTTAATTTTATAATGCCATTATTTTTATTTATATAAAATATGAAAGTTATTTTAAATTACTCTCAAAAAAATAAATATGAGTCAATAAATATTATTTTTGAAAAAATAAATAAATTCTAAACCCTAAACCTAATACCCTATATAATATACACTATACCCTACACCATATACACTATACTCTATACCCTATACCCTATACCCTATACCCTACACCCTATACCCTATACCCTATACCCTATACCATATACCCTATCAATGACAAGGACCGCTGCCCACAATGCAAGAGCGAAAAGGTTGTACAGAGAAGAAGGTCTTGGAAGTGGTTGTGGAGAAGGGTATGCAAAATGGACAGAAAATTACATTCTCGTGGAGAAGCCGACGAAGCTCCCGACACTCTTACCGGAGACATAGTCTTTGTACTACAACGAAAAGAGCACCCAAAGTTCAAGCGAAAGGGTGATGACATATTTGTTGAAAGCACGCGTTGACCCTTACCGAGGCATTATGTGGCTTCCAATTTATCTTGACTCATCTAGATAACAAAGTACTTCCTCATCAAATCCCAACCTGGAGAAGTTGTTAAGCCGAGATCAATTCAAGGCAATAAATGACGAAGGGATGCCAATGTACCAAAGACCATTCATGAGGAGCAAATTATACATCCACTTCTGGCCGACTTCCGCATTCCTTGACTTCCGAACAATGCAAGGCCCTAGAGGGTGTGCTGCCTCCTAAGCCTTCATCGCAGATGACAGATATGGAGCTTGATGAGTGCGAGGAGACAACCCTTCACGATGTCAACATTGAAGCTTACGATGTAGATGATGACATGCACGGTGGTGGGGGCCAGAGAGCAAGGTGCGTGCTCAAGAAGAATGATGTGGGTCTTTGTTATCTCGGATATCTTAGTTATGACTTATGAGACAATAATCTCCAGAGTGTTGTCTAATAGTTGGTTAGTTCCTAGTTTTGGACTAATTTTGTTTTTGTTTTATTTTGGATAAAAAATTTAAAATTGTATGCAATTTACCAATTTGGGAATAGCTACAAGAACCCTTGCAATTCTTATATCCCCTAAACCCTAAACCCTAAACCCTAAACCCTAACCCCTAAACCTTAAACCCTAAACCCTAACCCCTAAACAATAACCCCTAAACCCTAAACCCTAAACCCTAAACCCTAACCCCTAAACCCTAACCCCTAACCCCTAAACCCTAAACCCTAAACCCTAAACCCTAAACCCTAAACCCTAAACCCTAACCCCTAAACAATAACCCCTAAACCCTAAACCCTAAACCCTAAACCTTAAACCCTAAACCCTAAACCCTAACCCCTGAACCCTAAACCCTAAACCCTAAACCCTAAACCCTAAACCCTAAACCCTAAACCCTAAACCCTAAACCTTAAACCCTAAACAATAACCCCTAACCACAAACCTAAACCTGAAACCCCTAACCCCAACCCTAACCCCTAAACCCTAAACCCTAAACCCTAAACCCTAAACCCTAAACCCTAAACCCTAACCCCTAAGGTATAGGGTATAGGGTATAGGGTATAGTGTATAGTGTATAGGGTATAGTGTATAGTGTATAGGGTATAGGGTATAGGGATATAGTGTATAGGGTATAGGGTATAGGGTATAAGGTATAGGGTATAGGGTATAGGGTATAGGGTATAGTAAATCTACTTTTAAAGTTTCAATCTTTGGGCCAAATGCTTGTGCAATAGACTTGATATTTTCCACTGGTGTAACATGTTATATTTAGTAAATATAACATGTTACATATTTAGTAAACATAACATATTACATATGCAACAATTAGATAAGTTACTAAATATCTAATTTTCAAGTCTTTTAAAGTCAAAGGGGGAGGAAGGGGGGTGAATGTATCAATAATGTAACATATTCAACCGCACACTACCTTAGTGGTTCTAGATCCCATTTTGGGGCGATTGACGACATCGCGGACGGTGATGTAATATCGCCTACGTTTGAGCGCCTGATATCAATCCTGGCACCCTAGATGCACCTTAGGGTATTGTGGTTGGTGGTTAACATCTTAAAATATAAATAAGATGAGAGTCTTTCTCACTCACGCCTATCAAAATCCGTCCATCTTTGATCAAGAAAGATAGAGCAAATAAGTTCTTGTCACAGCAAATGATTTTCTTTAATAAGAGTTTTTCGCTTTTCTCTTCTCTCTAAGGATCTCAACATCACATTACATGTTCTTGTCGATTACTGCTTTTACTCTTCATCGGTGTTATACGGTCACAAGTAAAAACAAGGTAACAAAGATAACACCGGTGAAGAGAAAACAAAACTTTCCTCCAATTTTTAATCTCCACCTTCCATTTACTCGAGATCACAGTGCATCTTCCTCATGAGCTTGAAAGTCGGCGGTGTTTCTCAATCTCACGGTTGCTTCGCGCATGTGCAACCGTGAGATTGAGGGCAACACCGCCACTTTCAAGCTCATGAGGAAGATTCCTCGCAATCGATCTTGGGTAAATGGAAGGTGGAGATTGAAAAAATTGGAGGAAATTTGTTTTCTCTTCATTGGTGTTATACTGTTACCTTGTTTTTACTTGTGACCGTATATCACCAAAGGTGAAGAGTAAAACAGTAATCGTCAAGACATGGCCGTGATGTTTGAGATTCTTAGAGAGGAGGACAAGAAACCGAAAACCTATATTAAACGTAAAAAACTTTTCGCTTCAAACCGACAAGAACTTATTTGCTCTATCTTTCTTGGTCTAAGCTGAGATAGGGTTTTGATAGTTGTGGATGATAACGACTCTCATCTTATTTATAAATGTTAATTTAATTCATCATTGTAAAATTATATATTTTACAACAAAGAATTAAATATTAATATTTAAAATTATTCACAATAGTAATAATTTAGGTCTATGCAAAAGCCGAAATTTCTTTATTTTCGATTATAAAGCAAGTAGGCAAAGTGATATTTGCATTTCATATAATCATGCATTTCGGGATGGGATAGGTTTATCAAACAAGCACTTAAAGGACAGAGTAGGTGGTTAGGTAGGGACACCATTATCCTTTAGTTTAGTTTGAACTAGAGCTCAAGATTTGTTGATACAATTATTCACAATATTAATAGGTAAAAAGTCCCAAGAAAGCCCCAATTTAAGGCAAAAGATGGAGCATTACAATGGAGAAATTGTTTCCCGCGAGTTTCAATTTCAACAAGACATTCTTGAACTCACGCGCTTTCACCAAAAACAACACCGGAAACTTATTGACGGGAGGTATAGCATGCCATGCATCCGGTCTCTAAAAGATTGGAAGATTGATTGGGATCTCGCTCCGAGCCGCTTCGTGCTTTGGGATTCGGAGCGACATGTGTTCACCCTATTGTACAACGATCCGATGCCAACGATGGAGGATTTTCGAGCACCGATCGGTGTGGCCGAGTCGAGGACTGTGGCATTTCCTCGAGACGAGACGATCAGCACGGAGCAACTATCTCAATTCTTGGGATTATCAGCAGACCGGGTATCGTGCATTGTCGCGTTGACGATAGATTCATAGACTTGACTCATATAGCCGTATTGAGTCGGACCAGCCCTGACCGCTTTGATCTATCCACTTCCTTAGATATATTCATGTCGCTCATTCTCGTCCGCGCACTACTTCGCGGCTACATCGGAGTGTGTCCAAATACGCCGTTAGAGATCATCGAGCACTGAGAGGTGATCGAGGAGTTGACATCCGGCATATTCAATCTGGACAGGAGCGATGGACATCATTCCACCGTTGCTAGCGGAGACATACCACGGCATTGATAGAGTAGCCTGAGGATCCGAGTACATGGATTCGAGCAGCCCCAAATTACTATCATTGTGGCCGTATGAGAGATTTCGCTTGATCTCGCCACTGCCGGAGGGGCGTACGGCATTACCTTGGGTGACCGGACAGCCAGCAGATATTGAGGGATGCCGCTACGAGAGTTGGCATAGGAGGTTGGGCTCGCCCGATATGAGACCGCAAACCCGTACTATTGGATTCCGGCATGGGGATTGCAAGACTATGAGAGATATTCAGACGGGTCGATTATTGTCCGACTTCCGGACTACATGTATCATCCTTTTGCATTCCATCTCTAGTGAGCAGACAGTACGGATACCCGCAGCAGACCATTCGGACTTTGAGAGAGCGATTGGCGACTAATACAATGCCGATGATTATGACCGAGCCTCGAGACTACACATTTCTTTGGCGAGCATTTCTAGAGGGCTTTCTTCCGATACGACCACTACTCCGTCGACTAGAGGTAGCACATTTCGACCACCGAGTATCCGGGACATGGTACGAGGAGCGGCAAGGTCTGTACCTGATGATAGAGGCTCGACGCCGAGAGTGTTTTTTGGGGGCGTACTATTCTTCCAGGACATTAAGAGGCATGGAGGCCAAGAGCAACCCCGATGAAATCACTGGCGACATTGCAAACAGATTATGAGAGACAGGAGATTCTGGAGAGCCGCTTGAGAAATGATCCCGGTTGATAGCTCGCAGTGGAGGCCTTGAGGCAGGAAAGAGCGATCGAGAGCTACCAGACTGATTGATCCACCTGCTCACACGATACCCGAGCCAGACGAGGTCCGACCGACTTTTTCAACATACCTAGACCAAAGACCTCCTGGGACCGAGGCGGAGGAAGAGTAGAGATTCGAGTTCGGGAGCTGGAACGAGTTCCTAGACACTTTAAGAAGACTGTTAATATATTGTTAAATATGAGTTAGAAGCTTTATATTTATTTTAAGAAGATCTCGTGTTGCTTTTAAGTTTGTAATTCAAATTTAGGGAATGATAATACGTTAATTACTTCTAAACTGTTAATATATTATGAAATCCAATAATTATTAACATCCCAATTTTGTTTCATCCGTCGATTAAATTGAGTGTACGTATAATATATGGATTGCAATGCAGGAGTGATGTCTGTTAACGATGATCGTAGTTGGATGTATAAGCGGAAGTTGCCGAATCAACGCGGTATCAATCCTGAGTTTTATAGAGGGTTGAAGGGGTTTGTTGAATTTGCTCAATTAAATAAAACCGGTCACATGGATAAGGATGGTAAGATTAGGTGTCCATGCGACAAGTGTTGTAATGTCAAGTATCTAAGCTTGATCGAGACTCATAAACATCTTTTGCGTAACGGGTTTGAAGTTGGGTACAAACGGTGGACCCGTCATGGTGAGCTGAGATTGCGCACAAATGTTGCGAATAATCCCCCCGAGAATATTCATGTACCTCCCGAACCCGAACCTATTATTCAGGACAATGAAGAACCACCTTTGAATATGGAAGATATGGTTAGGGATGCAGCCGGTCCTTCCTTCGATTGGTCAGAGAACCAACAGCAAGAACCAACCCCTGCAGCCCAAGAAATTTATTGATGCTATGGACTCGCAAAAGAGAAGGTCTATCCAGTTGCGAGATCGGTGTGTTGGAGGCCGTGGCCGAGCTCCTTAACATAAAGGCCGATTGCAATATTAGCCGCCCGCTATAATCGTATCATGAAAGCAATTAAGCGGATGTTGCCGAAAGCGAATACGATGTTTACAAACTTTTATGAGACAAAGAAGTTGGTTGGGCAGATTGGGCTATGTTATGAAAAGATTGATGCGTGTAAGAATGACCGCATGCTATTCTACAAGGAAGATTTACAGAAGACAGAGTGTTCAATTTGCGGACAAAGTAGATATAAGCCAAATCGGAGGGGAGTTCAAAACACAAGAAAAATAGACCACATAAGCGGTTGCGTTACATGCCGTTGATTCCAAGATCGCAACGCCTCTACGCGTCTAAATCTACCGAGAGGCAATGCATTGGCATAAGGAAAGTTTGCGTGAAGAGGGTGTGTTGATTCATCCCGGTGATGGGGAGGCATGGAAACACTTTGATGAGACTTATCCCGACTTTGCGTTTGAAGCAAGTAATATACGGTTATGCATCCGCTCCGATGGTTTCAATCCGTTTGGTCCTGGGACAAAATCTTACTCTTGTTGGCCGATTATAGCCACCGTCTACAATCTTCCGCCCGGTTGTGTATGAGTGATCCCTACATGTTCTTGTCGTTATTCATCCCCGGCCCAAACAGCCTCGGGAGGAACATTGACGTCTATCTCCGACCTTTGATGGACGAATTGAAGCAGCTTTGGGAGGATGGGGTCGAAACGTGGGATGCTTTCAAGCGAGAGAATTTCAAAGGCATGAAGGCTGCGTTGATGTGGACAGCTAATGACTTCCCTGCATATGGGATGTTATCGGATTGAAGCACCCACGGAAGTCTGGCCTCGTCCCGTATTGTATGAGTGACACAAAGTCTTTCACGCTCACGCACTCGGAAAACCATGTTGGTTCAATTGCCATAGACAATTTCTTCCTGGTGAGGACCACCCATTCAGACCCGAAGAATGCGTTTAAAAAGAACAAGATTGACCATGATGAGGCCCCGATTCGTTTAAGTGGTGACACGGTCTATGAGGAGGTATCTAGATTGCCCGATCCTCGGTGGGGAAAAAGTTTTCGAAGACCAAAATACAAGGGTTTGGGACTACCCATAACTGGATCAAGAGGAGTATATTTTGGGAGCCGCCATACTTGGAAAACAAATCTCATTCGACATAACCTTGACGTGATGCACATTGAGAAGAATGTATTCGATAATGTTTTTAACACGTTGATGGATTTCAAGAGAACAACTAAAGACAACGAAAAGCTCGAAAGGACCTTAAGGAAATCTGTAAGTGGCCGGCCTTAGACTTGGTATACGTCAATGGTAAACCGCTTAGACCGATGGCTCAATACGTGCTTACAAAGGAAAAGAAGCTCCTCCTCCCGAAATGGCTCAAGGATTTAAGGCTTCCAGATGGTTACGCGTCTAACATTGGTAACCGTGTCAATGTAGAGGAGGGAAAGTGCAGGGTTTGAAGAGTCACGATTGCCACGTTTGCCTGGATAGGCTACTTCCGATTGCTCTCGTGGGTCTCTTGCCCGACAATATCCGGGTGGCGTTAACGAGTTAAGTGAGTTTTTCCGAGCGTTAACATCGACCACACCGCGTGTCGATCACATGAAAAAGCTTGAGGAGAGCATCGTAGTGACTTTGTGTAAACTTGAGAAGATATTTCCTCCTTCATTCTTTGATTCTATGGAGCATTTACCGGTCCACTTGGCATACGAAGCTAGAGTCGGTGGTCCAGCTCAATACAGATGGATGTATCCATTTGAGAGGTAATTGAATTTATTCTATTTCTAAATAATTTGAGCGTTAACAATATACCTTCTTTAACATTATTTATGTTTTAATCTACGAATGACTTTTAGGTATCTAGGCCAATTGAAAAGGAAGATGAGCAATAGGGCCATGGTCGAGGCCTCAATTTCAGAGGCTGTTATCATAGATGAGATTGTTGCCTTTGTCGGAACATATTTTCCTCCTGATATTGATACGAGATTGACTAGGGTTGGCCGCAATTACGATGGTGGTTTTCCGTCTAAGGGAAACATCTCTGTATTTTCATCCCCTGGTCGGTTGCTCGGCAAACGGGTTGGTACGCGTACGTTAACCGCTAAAGAGTTTGCCACGGTCGAAACGTATGTTCTTCTTAACTGCGACGAGGTTGGGGAATATATCAAGTAAGTCATTGATGTTATGTTTACGCCTCGTCGATTAAATTATGCATGTTTAATTACCTGCATATGAAATGCCTTGTTTAACCCTATTGCAGAATGTTTGAAGATTTAGCTCAGGCATTTATCTCCGTAACTCATCGCAACTAGGACAGTAAAGAGAATTTCCAAACTGGCTAAGGAAATATGTAAATATTTCGTTTCATTCAAATTTATTCTATACACTTCATTAAACATTCAATCTTAAAATTGTATTAAATTGGTTACAATATTGTCTTATAGATAGCTGAACATCCGGGTGATGCCAAAGCTGCGAGGTTAAGACATTTAGCATCATCTCCGTACTTGAACGTTCATTTATACAACGGTTATTTCGTGAATGGCTATGTGTTTCATACCAAAGCTTACGGGGGCTCTAAATTGATGTGGAATAGCGGTGTGAAGCTTATAGGGAATGATTATTATGGCGTCCTGAAAGAAGTAGTCGAGGTGGAGTATTTGGGTAGAAACAGTGTTGTCTTGTTCAATTGTGATTGGCGGGATGTTGTGCGAGGTGTTAAGAAGCACGCCATATTTGACCTCGTCGATGTAAAGGACTCGTCCAGACATAATGGCGACGACGTCTTCATCTTAGCATCTCAAGCACAACAGGTATACATGACTCCCTACCCTCGTCCGCGACCCGACGGATGGTGGGCTGTTTGGATGACCAAGGCTAGGAGCATGATTGACAACCTACCCTCGTCGACAACTACAGAGTCGTCATTAGAAACACCCTATCAAGAGGATGAAATGCCGTTGCCACCTAACGTTTCATCGCCTAATCATCCATTAGATGATGTCACTCATATTCCTCAAAATGTTGATGAACCCGAGGAGGATATCTTACCGGTGAATTTGCCAACTCCCGCCTCGTTCGTGTCATCTCGCGCACATTGATATTGATGAATCGAGAGGAAGAGGAAGAGGAAGAGGAAGAGGAAGAGGAAGAGGAAGAGGAAGAGGAACCAGAGTTTGATTCATCAGAGTCCGAAGACGAAGATGAAGAACTCGAGTTTTGTAGTAATTCAGAGTCCAGTGATGATGATGGGGACGAAGATTAATAATAGTTTAAAGTTTAAAATTGTATTGTGAATGCTTTAGATTATTAGAACTTTAAAGTTTTATATGTATTGTGAATGCTTTAGATTATTAGAACTTTAAAGTTTCATATGTATTGTGAATGCTTTAGATTATTTTTAATATCCGTCGTTTTATATATATTGTGAATGCTTTAGATTATTAGAACTTTAAAGTTTTATATGTATTGTGAATGCTTTATATTATTAATAGTTTAAAGTTTTATATGTATTGTGAATGCTTTAGATTATTAGAACTTTAAAGTTTTAGATGTATTGTGAATATATTGTTTTCTATTGTTAAAGTTGTATATTTTAATATTTTTACTGTAATACAGATATGAATTCTAGTAGAAAGGGCAAGGGTAAGAAGACTAAGCCTATTTACACATTGATTACTGGGACGCAACCGTCCCGATCCGGTAGCGATGATGTCGACCCTTCACGCAGAGTACTAGCTCCACCTCTGGGGCCGGCACTCGACTCACCGTCGATTCTGAGGGGAGGATATTTGTCAGGATATCATCACTTTATGACCAGTAAGTAACTCTTCATTAATTTGATATAAGTTGGTTCCTTTTTGCTTTATATATAATTCATTATTTAAGTTAAAATGTTATTGTATAAATATACTTGGCAGATTTGTAGGTGGATACCCCACCACAGGGACTAAGATCGGGTAATACTGGCGGTCTCGAAAAATGACCGAGTTTTGGCCCAACTGGAAAAAATTGCCACAGAGGCAGAAGGACGATGCGTGGGATGAGTTTAAGGTAATGTGTTAATGGTTTTTATTTAAAACTTAAATGTTAGTTTGTTATTAAAATGTTATAATTAATAATGATTATACTCTTTTAGTTTTGTAATGTTATCATTATATGTTGTAGGCTAAATATTATTGGGCGCCAGACATCAGTGATGCGACGGCTAGATATGTTTTCGATGGCTTGAGGCTCACAAGCTATTTAAGGATTTTATTTGTAACATATTTATCTATCCTTAATTAGTTTAATTAACAATGATTATACTCTTTTAATTTTATAATGTCATCATTATATGTTTACGAGATATTCATATTTTTTATAGGTACCACGAAGAAAAATTATTATACTACTCGGCTCGCGGCGGGAGAACAGCCCTTGTGTCCTACTTTTATGACCGATGAGGTGTTTCGTCAATTTTGCGAATATTGGGGGTCGGATGCGGCGAAGGCTATATCCGAACAGGCCAAGGCCAATAGGAGCAGTGCTCCTGGGGTCGGCGGCGTTGCATACCGGGGACGCTCACGGTCGCCGAGCATCACGACCGCATGGTATGTATGTTAATTTAAATGTAGTAGTGTATGGATGCTTTTAAATAGGTTTATGTACGTATGTTAGCTGGGAGCCATGTTGATGCTATGAAATCCATAGTTTTAGTGTAAATGTAGTGTATGCATGCTTTTAAATCAGTTTAAATGTTGCATTTATACAATTTCAAAGTAATAATCTCGCTTATTTTATTTATAGGAAAGGGAGTATGGTCCGAATATCAGCTTGTGGATGTTTACGCTAGCACCCATATTCGGAATTCTACAGCGCCCGATCAACCTCCGCAATGGGTTGACGATCGATCTGCTAATGCCTTTGTAAGTAAACTATCATTAAATGACTTGATTTTGAATATGTAAATTTATTTATGTACCTTACATTGTGTATATGATTATAATTTTTTGTTTTATTTTGACAGGCTGCATATCAAGCCGCCGTTGTTCCCGAAGGAACGCCTCCCGCGAGCCCGTCCCCTTCGTGCCTCGATGTTTGGCACGAGGTCACCTCTCGGACATCCAAGGAGAGGAGCCCAGTGTTAGGGATGGGGATTACGGCGCAATGCCCGTCGGCTGACCGGCCGTCGGCGAATGTAGCCCAAATTTCCCACGTTTCATGATCCGAGGGTCGACACTCTGGAGGCCGCGCTGAGGAGGAGAAACGGGAGCGGGCAAAGCTTGCGGATGCTTTGCGGTTCAGACGCAGATGCAGGAGGAGAACGATCGACGTCATGCAGAGATTCAAAGACAACATGCAGAGACTCAAAGACAATTGGCGCTGTTGATGGCTCATCTCGGCCAGGACTCCCAGGGTAATTTCCAGCGTCCCCCAGGTTGATTGCGGATTTTTTTAGTCATTTTTGTATTAATTTATACTTGTTTGTAAACATTTGAGACATTTGGTACCCGTGGGAGCCCCTCCCCGCCTCTCCCCCCGCTCCACCCCTCTCCCCCCCCTCTCCCCCTCCCGAATTGGTACGGTTGTATTTAGTTTTTATTTGGTACGTTGATATTTAAATTTTAGTTTTTATAGTTTTAGTTTTATAAATTGAAATGTTATATCAGGTACAAAAAATTTTGGTTTATTGATATTTTAAATTATTTTTTTAAATTTATTTCAATCGCCGACGGAATTTTCCGTCATTTGAAATTAATGTCAAATAAAAATTAATTAAATAAATTAATTTTAGCGACGGAATTTCCGCCGCTATAATCATTTAATTTTTATTTAATTTTTGATTTCAACGGCGGAAACTTCCGTCGCTGTAATAAAAATTAAATTAAAATTAAATAATTTCAGCGACGGTAATTTCCGCCGCTGAAATAATTTAATTATAATTAAAATTTTATTACAATGACGGAAATTTCCGCGGCTGAAATTAATTTAATTAAATTAATTTTTTATTACAGCGACGGAAATTTCCGCTGAAATGAAAATTTAATTAAATTAAATTAATATAGCAAATGAATTTTCCGTCATTTGAAACCATTAATTCACCGGCGGAATTAAATTCCGTCGGTAAAAGAAAAAAATAGCGGCGGAAATTGACCCGTCGGAGCACTGCGACGAGCTGGTAGCGGCGGACCACCGACGGAATTTTTCCGTCGGTGATTTATTTTAGCGACGGAAATTTAATTTTAGCGGCGGAAATTTCCGTCGCTAAATGACCTTTTTCTGGTAGTGTCTCTTGTCTCTTATTATCTTTAATTTATTTATTTTGCTTTCTTAGTTTTATAATTCAATCAAATCAAAAAACCTTTTTTCCCTTTTGTTTCGTTTACACTAATTAAATCAACTTGTTAAAGCACACGAGTCTCTGTGGTTCGACCCTTACTTTTGTATATTGCTACTTCGGTAACTTGTAAACTTGCAAGGTATTTTTATTACACAGTGGAATTTTATCCATCAAGTTTTTGGCGCCGTTGCCGGGGACTTGTTTTGATTTTTAACAAGTTTATTTAATCGGTGCATGTTTGGTCGCCGATCATTGGATCCTAAGTTGGTGCCTTTGAACGACGATATAGACCAAGTTGAGAGAGGCATTCCCTCTACTCAAGTGAGCGAGACTGATTCTGAAACTTCTGTCACCGAGACTGAGGTAACTTTGAGTGATTTAGAAACTTCTTCCACCGAGGGAGAAGAATTTGGATTTGATATGGCTTTGCAAGCACCCACTATGGATGCCTTCTCTAGGCCGCGGGTGGACACATCTGTGTCGTGCATTGTGTTAACGGATGCAACAAAAAGTTATGAGGTAAAAGGCCATCTGTTTAACATGATCCCTCAGTTTCATGGCCTCCCCTCGGAAGATTCTTTGAATTTCTTGAGGGAGTATATGATGATTGTGTCGAGTTTTCCATTGAGAGACGGTGTGACTGATGAGCACTTAAGATTGAAATGTTTTCCCTTTCCTTTGAGGGATAATGCTAAGAAGTGGCTCATGCTGCTCCCACCTAGGAGCATTAATACTTGGGATGAATTACATGATATATTTTTGAGAAAATACTTCCCACATGCTACGTTAGCCACTTTTAGACAGAAAATTATAGGGTTCACACAGGACTCTTATGAGGCATTTCATGAAGCATGGGACAGATTTAAAATGCTTTTGGTGCAATGTCCCCACCATAATTTTCCTTTGCCTTTATTGCATCAAACTTTCTATGGGGGGTTGACACAAGCCGATCAGGCTATGGTGGATAACGCAATGGTGAGAGCTCTTTAGGAGCCAAAACTGCGGATGAGACCAAAAATCTTTTTGAGAGATTAGCATCTAATTCGCAACAAAAGGGGTCAAGGGGTAAAACAAATAATGTGAATGGAATAGGAATGAACGATGAGCTTTCAAAACAAATTGCACTTCTTAATCAAAAATTTGATAAGTTGGCCATGAGTAGTACTTCCAATTTCGCATCCCAATGTGTCATCTGTTGGTAATGTAATGCATGATAATTGTGTAACTTGTGGTTCTAACACTCACTCTTATGAAGTTTGCCCCACCACTAGTCCCCATTTATATAATCATGAGCAGTACAGCAATGCAATCATATATGCAGAAGTTTCCCTTGAACAACCCATTTTTCACAGGCATACAATCTAGGAGGGCAAGGTGGCCGAGACATCCCACACCTGTCATGGGGTGGAAATCAACCGAATAAAACTCTCCATCCCCAACCACCACCTCGGGGGCCCTTTGAGAGGAACAGAGAGCCTTGGGAAGAGCCCATGATGCGGCTTAAAGATGGAGCAACAACAAGATAAGATGGAGCAACAACAAGCCTTCGAGAAATCATGAGAGGCCGCCATGCGAGGTTACGGACCCAAATTGGACAGTTGGTGGAAGCGGTACAAGGCCAAAGACAAGAAAATTTTCAAAACCCACCAGAGCAAGCCAAGTCTATTGTGACTATTTGGGATGAAAGTGATGAGATTGAGGAGGTATTTCTTTCTTCCCTTGATAATTTTGAATGTGATAATATTGATAATGTTAGTGAGGAAGAGGATGAGATTAGGGAGGTTCAAGATGTATTTTCTGCAATAAATTTAGAAACCCCTCCCCCCAATGTTGTGAAAACCACACCCCAGAGAGGTGTGGAGTTTGAAAAGATTAAACATGTTCAAAAAGACCCCGGGTGTTTCACTATCCCAATTTCTTTAGGGGGTCAAAATTTTAAAGGTTTGTTGGATCTTGGGGCAAGTGTTAATGTGATGCCCTTTCATGTTTTTAGAAGTTTGGGGGTATGTGAGTTGAAACCACCCATGAGAGACTTGCAATTGGCGGATCTTTCAATCAAAAGACCTTTAGGGGTTCTTGAAGGGGTGTTGGTTAAAATTGATAAAATCATTATCCCTATTGACTTTTATGTGATGTGTATGGAGGGATCAAGTGAGGAACAACTGAAAACTCCCATTCTGCTTGGGAGGCCATTTATGTTTGACACTAAGGCCACCATTGATGTGTGTCAAGGGGTTGTGTCCTTGAGAGGTATGGGGGAGGAATGTAAATTTTTTATGTTTAAAAATGATAAGAAACCCTTCCCCACAGATGGTTTTGTAGGAGCCATAACCGATTTTCCAATTGTCAAATATGATGTGAGAAAAGTGGGGATAATGCGGACGTATGCCCCTTGGCTAGTAACATTAAAGCCAACCAATACTCTAGGAGTAACGGGTCGTATCACTCCCCACACGACTCCCATAAAGAGTCGATTTCATCACATCTACCACAAGGGCATTCAAAACTTAAAGTTAGAGAGGAGAGTTATTTGCTTGATTTATCTGAGACTATTTTTGCTAATATTTTTGTTCAAGATAACCTCTTTGATCTTGTTGAGGAAGATGTTCCGCAGGTGAAGGAACAAACTAAGTTTGGGGGCAAGAGCCCCAACAAAAAGAAAAGAAAAAGGGTGAAGCATAAAGCACCCATAGTTTCGTGGGCTCCACCTGAATTAATTAAGAAAGGGACCTACGCATGGAAGGAAGTGGGCGTTTGTGCCCGAGAAAATCAAAGGTGGTGTCAAAATTTTGGCCGAAAAGCAAAAGGCCAAATTCATTGAGGGCCAATCTCAACCTCCATTAGTAAGTGGGGCAATGGTCGCCTGGCTAACGGCCTTAACACAGAAATCTTTGCTTCAGTGGGAGAAGACTGACCCAGTAGATCACGTTTCATGCTTTATTTATTTGTTTTGTGATGGATAAAATTCCAACTGTGTAATAAAAATTACCTTGCAAGTGTAGCTGAAGTTACCGAAGTAGCAAAGTACAAGTAAGTAAGGGTCGAACCACGGAGAGACCTTGAGTGAATTAACAAGTTGATTTTTGTAATTCCCAGGTGCAAAAGTAATGCTTGAAAGGGGGGGTTTTTGATTTTGATTAAATAAACTAATAATGAAAACAAATATATTAAACTAATGAAATTAAAACAAATATTGAAATCAAGAATGACAAAGATTCACTTCGATCTGGGTTTCTGAATTTATCTCCTTCCTACGCTAATTTATAAAAATAATTACTAATCTTGTTCAAAGAAATCGTTCACTCTTAATAAGAGTTGGGACGGTTAGATGGTCGGATTGCAACCCTATTATTGAGTAATTATCAATTATTACGCAAGATCAAATTAATAAAAACGCAATTCATTAAGAAACCAAAGAACAATTGATTTTAGACCCCTTTTTGATTTCTCGCAAGGTCTTCAATTGGATCTATTCCAATGAAATCTAGGGCCAATGTAAAAATCACCCAATGCAAGTGTAGTAATTTAAAACCCTAGTAATTTAAAGACCAACAATATCAATCAATAATGTTGAAGTCTAAAAATAAATTAAGCAAATTTCCTTATTGAACAAGAACAAGAAAAAGTGTGAAAGAATTAAAACATCATTAGCATAAGGGAATTCGAAGCCCAATTGTTACATCCAATCACGCGAAAAAGAGAATTTATTATTCATATTCATGATTTGACATCACAAAATATGAATAATAACAATAAAAACATCAAACCTCAAAATCCTTGCCAAAAACCTTCAAAAACAAACTCTTCAATCCTTCAAACCCTATAGGCAAAAATTATGAGACAAAAGGTCCTCCCTCTAATAATAATAATGAGAATATATATAGTCCTAAAAAACAATCCTTCAAAGACTAGGAAAAGGAATTAAGAGGATTCATCAAAATCTGCAAAGGATCTCCAAAATCCTTTCAAAATAAAGGAAACTCGCCCTCCTTGGTTCCCGGCTCACACCGGGCGTGCGCCCACTCCTTCCAGCGTGCGCCCACTTATTGTCCTGAGAGTTTCGGGCGTACGCCCACCTCAACCGGCCGCTGCGCGCCTTTGCTTTAAATTTCCTCGGCAAGCAAATTGACTTTGGCTCCAATTCTCTCTAGCTTGGCCACGAATCCTTGCAGCTGCCCCAAATGGCCTAGAACTCCTTTGCCTTGGCCGGCCAAACGGCCTTCAATCCCTCGGCCACTTCCCCGGCCGTACCATCTCCAATTTGTATCATTTTTATATTCGTTTCGTTCCACAATTTTGCCTTCGCACTTTGGACCGCTATAATGACTTTCTTTGCACTTCGCTCTTTAGACTTTTATTTTTCATTTAATCCCACGAACTTTTATATATCAAATTCATCCAAAAATTCCATTATTTCCAATTTAGTCCCTTAATTTCCAATATTTCCACTTTTTGGTCCTTGAACTTCGTAATTTCCGTTTAGTCCCAAATTTTCCAAAATTACAATTTGATCCAAAAGCTTCCAAAGTTCGCATCCAATCCTCCATTTTCTCAATAATTGCACTTCAACCCCTGTACTTTCAAAACACTAGAAAATACATTGTAAATTCTCAAGGTTTCGAACACCAAATAAGCTAGGAAATATATCTTTTCGATGGGTAAAACCACATCCATCAAATACCCCCAAACTTATCTTTTGCTCAGTCTAATTAAAACAAAAGAAATAACCAAAACAACATTACTCTAACAAATAAAAACACTCTAACAAAAAATATTTTTGATATGTTCTCAAAATATACAAGGTCATTTCGGCCAAAGAAGTCTCGTGATTCTCACATAATATATATATGCTAAATAAAGTAGCCTTAATAAGAAAATGCAATTACAATTACATTAATGGATCTAACCCACTAATTTTCCCACCTCGTTCTACCGAATGGTGAATGAAATATGGGAGATCATGATCACTAAGATAAGATTGTTTATGGGATCACTAACACATGCTCTAAATCACGGATACAATACAATTATTTACACAAGGATACCTACATGCATGATTACGGCACTTCACAACCCGCCACTCAATATTGAATACGAATTATGGCTCAAAGTTAAGTCCACAACAAATGTGGGCTAGGTTCACTAGTACAAACGAAGGAAAGGATATACAAATACAAGAATGTGAAATTAAAAACCTTCCATTGCAATACTTCTTTCCGAATTTTAACTTTAAAACTCCGCCTTTGTTTTCCCAATGCTTCAACCCCAAACTAGAACTTTTGTTCATACTTTATACACATTAGGGTTGAAAGCATTCCTCTCTCCAAAATAGGTCACTCATCAAACATATTTCACAGAATTGGGGGCAAACTTTTGATTTTCTTCCATATTTTTTTTCTTTTTTTTTTTTTTTTTCTTTATTTATTTTTTTTTTTTTTTCTCTTTTTTTTTTTTTTTTTTTTTTTTTTTTTTTGATTGCCCCCCTTTTTTGCACAATACAAATCATGCTTCCAACTTTTGACCTTCCTCCACTCATTCCCAAAATTTCCCTCATGTAACCCCCAACCGATCGTTTCTAATTCCACATTCTTGCAAAGGTGCTGGATAACCTATTCTAGGTGTCAAGTGGAGTTGTGGATTAGGCATCAAATGAAGGCGAATGGTGGTCTAGATGTTCCATTCTTTTCTAACCGGCCTGCAAGGGATCAAGTGACAATTTATATATATAGTGACGAGAAAGTCAAAGGCTTACGAGAGGGTTGTCCAAAGAAAAGATAAAGTTCTTATAAATACCAAAAGTAATCTATCGATTTGTTATCGACAAGCATGTAATCCTGTTCTAGGACCCCAGAGAATGTCAAAGTGAACCCATAAAGGGCACCTAAATTAATGACCATGATCAAGAATTAAAACTTGAAGTGAATGGTGGTGCAATTATGTTTTACATGCATTCATGCAATTCTAATTAACACATTCAAATTGGCACAAACTTAAGCAAAACTCAATCAAAATCCCTCAAATCATCACGGACGTCACAACTTCCAAACATATAAAGAGAACAAATTTCTCACTTAAAATTTTCTATTTTTCTGGAGTGTGACACTATATACACTCCCTATAAACCCACAAACTCTGGGAGAGATATCTACCCCCAAACTTTCAAAACATGCTATGTCCTCACAAGAAAGAGAACAAAAACATGTCTCGGGTTCAAAGGGCGATATGACACAACAAAGCAAATAAATAAAGCAATAAAACATACCTACTTGGGTTGCCTCCCACTTAGCGCATTTGTTTAAGGTCGTTAGCCCGACCATTGCTCCCAAACTAAATGGGATTTGATGTGGCCGCATTCATTTTGGCCCTTCGCTTTCCTTCCACTCGGGGCCCTGACTTCGCACATTCTCCTGGGCACAAATGCCCACAACTTTCCACAAAATAAATTCACCCTTTGTTATAAGCTCTGTGGGGCCCAAGAAACTTTTCGAACCTTTTTCTTGCTCTTTTTCTTTTTCTTCAATTTCTTTTTTCTTGGGGACCTCTCCTTAAACTCATTTCGTGCCTTACCTTATCACAATCAAGCACCTCCTTTTCCTTCACATCATTGCAAGCATCCCGCATATCCATCTTGACAAACACAAAGCATCGTAAATACCAAGAGAGCAACACTCTTCTATTTTAGCACATGAATCAATATAGGTAAAGACTTTGAGTGGAAAGAAAGATTTCTGATCGACACCGACCACTTCTGATCGGTCCAGGGGTGATACGGGCCATCACAAGAACCAAGATTGTCGGCCTTATTTTTCACGGCACACAAGTGGGAACCCGCACTATCCCTAGATTTCACCGTCATTTGGCACAACTTCACAATTATCAACATAAGAACACACCTCTCTATCCTCACTGTTCTGGATGTTTCACGGCATCAAACACAAGGAAATTTCAACTTTCTCACCCGCCACTTATTGCCATAGATAGTTTGCCATTCTTCACATTAATAACGGCGCTGGGTCGCCGCCACAAGGGTCTCCTAAGTAATATGGGTGAATCCCGTGACTTCCTTCACCTCTCGCATCTCAAGCACCACAAAAATCAACAGTAATAATGAATGAATTTACTTGAATCCGTAACATCCTCCACAATGCCCACAGGTCTTTTAATGGACCGATCCGCAAGTCAGAAAATATCAAGAAGGTTTCACTGCAAAACCCAACTCCTCATATAAATAATATGGCAACAAATTAATGCTGTCTCTGGCCCCAAGATCCAACATCGCTTTTACCCCTTTCGACTTCATAGTAATAGATATCGAAAACTTCCGTGGGGTCTTTTAATTTGGGTGGAAGACAATGCGTTGCACCATCAAGGCTTAGCATTTTCACTCATCACTATTCTTCCTCATCTCGTCCTATTACCTGTATGTTTCTTGGAATTTAATTCTTTGAAAAATTTGGAATAAGCAAGGAATATTTTTTATCACATTTGAAAGTAAAGGGATATTCATGTTCACCTTAGAAAACATGTTCATCAATTCCGACATCTCGCTTATCCAATTTATGTTTTAAAATCCTTCCAGAAACGTGGTACGGGAGGTACATACGGCATGGGGGGCTGGAGAATTAACTTTAGAATTTTCTCCTACGTCACTAGTACTTTTATCACAACCAACTTCATTTTTATCCACATTAGCATTATTTTCACAAATGAGGGAGTGAGAAGTAGCATTTAAGGAGATATTACCTCACTACCTACCCGTTTGCCACTTCGGAGAGCGATAATGGCATTTCGTTGACGAGGCTGGCTAGGAAATGTCCCTACTTTACGACACTTTGTGTAGGGCGGCAGCTAGTCGCTTCCAATTCCTGCTGGGGTCTCCAACTTTCCGGAATCTGGGCAGCCTTCACGGAGTTCTTGGAAGCTTCGTTGGATTTTCCGCCCTCGAACCGAGCCATTTTCGGCTTGCCTGCACTTTTTCCACGGCCACTTCCCCACGGTTCCCTTTTATGCTCATACCGTGCAACGGAGGCTGAGACGGGAGAGGCTTATTTTGTTCTCGATCGCTCCTCCCATGAAAAAAAAAAAAAAATTAGCGTGTCGCGCTCCACCCCGCTTGTCAGATGTGTTTGAATAAGGGTTATTGGTTTGGTGGAATCCATTGCCAAATCCTTTGCATTGACATGTGACAAATTGCTGTGGCAACTGAAGAAAAACCACTTTGACACACATTAGTAGCATGAAAGGTGCTAGGACCACAATTAGCACAAAAATCATTGGCAAGATGAGCAAGATAGAAGGCATATGCGTAAGAAGAAGCATTTTCAGAAGCTAACTTATCAAATCCTTTCGGGTTCAAGAGCGCAAACCGCTTTAGCCCACTCATACCTTAGCCCTACCCTCATTCACTCCTCTTGTTGCCGCCTCTGTAGATCCCTTTGCTGAGAGTTCGCGACTCAACATCTCAAATAGTTCTCGAGCCATTGTCAAGCCGCATTACAAGCATTTACTTTGTCCCCAAACTACCTCCCGCTACGCATTATCAACCACGGATTGGTATTCCAGGGGATAAAGCCTCATAGAAAGTTTGATGCAGAGATGTATGTATGGAAGTTACGGTGGGGGCACCGAATTTGCAACATTTTTAAACCTATCCCATACAGACGCGGAAGGCTTCCCCGCTTTCCTCGAAAGCAAATCCCTATAATTTTAACCCTAAAATTTTGGCCAACGCATCACAAGGTAAAACTTAGTGAGAAAAATATCATGCATAAGCATCCCAAGTAAATGTGATGCTCACGGTCGAGGAAGTACATAGCCATGTTTTGGCTTTGCCTTTTTAACGCATAAGTGGAAGCACTTCAGCCTTCTAAGTGCTCCGAGGCGAGTGACACCCGTTTTGGTGTGGAACCCACTCAAGGTAGACATAAATTTTCTCAAAAACGCGAACTGATCCTCACCGGCAAGGCCATGTACCAGGGAATCATGTTAAAACATTACCTTGATCTCATAAGCTAGTGCCGCACCTTGGCAACACTACGCACGACACCGGGCTGCCGACTCTCGGCCTAGTAAACGTGATTCATGCGACTTGGTCAACCATCACAAAATTAAATTCTTTCTTCTTCCGCCTGGGAAGAAGTTTCCAACTCACTTAATTCTTCTTCTCTCGTCCCTGACGTGGGTTGCTATCGCACCCGCCTCCTGACTCTTGGATGTGGGAATGCCCCTAAGCGAAGTCTCTCAATATTCTCGCTCACCCGAACCAACACCTAGGTTCAAGGAACGCGTCTACCAAACATAACCGATTAAATAAACTTGTTAAAAATCACAACAAGCCCCCGGCAATACGGCGCCCAAAAACTTGATGGATAAAATTCCACTGGTGGTAATAAAAATACCTTGCAAGTGTACAAGTTATCAAGTAGCAATATACAAAAAGTAGTGGTCGAACCACGTAGACTCGAGCTGAATTAACAATGTCAGATTTAATTAGTGCAAAAAAGTAACCAAAGCGGGGGTTTTTGGATTTTGATTAATTAAACTAATAATGAAAACAAATAAATTAAACTAATGAAATGAAAACAAATATTGAAATCAAGAATGACAAAGATACCATTTGATTGGGTTTCACAATTTATCTCCTTCCTACGCTAATTTATAAAAATAATTACTAATCTTGTTCAAGAAATCGCTCACTTTAATAAGAGTCGGGACGGTTAGATGGCCGGATTGCAACCCTATTATTGAGTAATTATCAATTATTACGCAAGATCAAATTAATAAAAACTAATTGCATTAAGAACTAAAGAACAATTGATTTATGACCACTTTTTGAGCTTCTCAAGGTCTTCAATTAACGGATCGATATTCAATCAAATCTAAAGCTAACGTAAAAATCACCCACGCAAGTCAAGTAGTAACTTAAATCCTGGGTAATTTAAAGACCAACAATATCAATCAATAATGTCGTTTCAAAAATAAATTAAGCAAATTTCATCGGTCAAGAACAAGAAAAGTGCGAAAGCACTAAAACATCATTAGCATAAGAATTCGGCAATTGTTACATCCAATCCGCGAAAAGAGAACTTAGCTATTCATATTCATGATTGACATCACAAAATATGAATAATAACAATAAAACATCAAACCTCAAATCCTTGCAAAAACCTTCAAAAACAAACTCTTCAATCCTTCAAACCCTAGGCAAAAATTATGAGACAAAAGGTCCTCCCTCTAATAATAATAATGAGAATATATATAGTCCTAAAACAATCCTTCAAAGACTAGGAAAAGGAATTAAGAGGGATTCATCAAAATCCGCAAAGGATCTCCAAAATCCTTTCAAAATAAGGAAACCGCCTCCTGGGTTCTGCTTTCACGGGCAGTGTTTCACCCTTCCAGACGTGCGCCACCACTCAATCCGAGAGGTTTCGGCGTACGCCCTACCTCAACCGGTCGCGCGCCGTAAATTTTACTCCCTCCTCGGCCAAACAAACTTTCGCCCAATTCTCTTCTAGCTTGGCCATGGACCTTGCAAATGTCCCTAAACGCCTAGAACTCTTGCCTTGGCCGCCAAATGGCCTTCAATCCTCGGCCACTTCCAGCCATGCCATTCCAATTTGCTATCATTTTTATATTCAAGCTTGCCTCACAATTTTGCCTTCGCACTTTGACCGCTATAATGACTTTTCGCAGTGACTTCGCTTTTAGACTTTTATTTTTCATTTAATCCTAATGCACTTTTATATATCAAATTCATTTAAAAGGGTGAATTCCATATTTCCAAAGTTTAGTGGGCTCCACTTAATTTCCAATATTTTCACTTTGGTCCTTGAACTGTAGAAGTTTCCGCTAGTGCTCGAGAAATTTTCCAAAAGTGGTTACACTTGATCCAAAAGCAAAGCTTCCAAAGTTCCGCCTCCAATCCTCCATTTTCTCAAGTAATTGGGGCACTGGTCAACTGCATTTCAAAACACTAGAAAATACATTAAATTCCCTGCGCTCAACACCAAATAAGCTATGAAATATATGCTTTTGATGGGTAAAACCAATATCCATCATTTTGTTGTGTCATATTGTCCTTCGAACTCAAGACATGTTTTTGTTCTCTTAAGGGCTATGAGGACATAGCATGTTTCGAAAGCCTGGGGGTAGATATCTCTCCGAGTTTGTGGGTTTATAGGCAGTGTGGAGCGTATATAGTGTCACTCCTCCAAAAAAATAGAAAAATTTAAAAATTTTGTTCTCATTATATGTTTGGAAGTTGGCCAACGTCCTAGATAATTTGAGAGAGTTTTTGATTGAATTTTGCTAGTTTGTGCCAATTTGAATATGTTAATTAGGAATTGCATTAACACATGTAAAACACAATTGCACCACCATTCACTTCCATTATTTTTTCTTGATCATTTGCTATTCACTTGTGAGACCTTTATAGGATCACTTTGACATTCTCAGGTCCCTAGAACATGTTTACATGACTCCGTTTCAATAACACATCAATTAGGCTATTCTAGAAGTGACATCTCGGCTATTTTCTTTCTTTGAACCCTATTTGCAGCCTTTAACTTTCTCGTCACTTATATAAAAATTTCCGCTAGAACCCTTTTCGAGCTCAAAAGAATGGAATCTCTCACAAAGTGTGAGGTTACATTCTTAGACCACCATTCGCCTTCATTTGTACCCTCATTATCCTACCCTTTTAACTTATACACTATTTTCTTACCTTTTCAAGAAAGCGAAAACTAGGGAATGAATGGGAATTTGGGGGATATTTGGAAAAATCAAGGGTTCAGTGGGAAAGTGGACTATGAAAAGAAAGAAAAGGGCATGTTATGTAATGAAAAGAGGGGCTTGAGCTAATAGTATTGAATGCACATTCTCCATGATATATTTGAAGTGCAAAAAAAAAAAAAAAAAAAAAAAAAGTAAAAAAAAAAGTACAACGCACATTCTCCATGATATATTTGTGCAAAGTAAAAAAAAAAAAAAGAAAATAAAAATTGCCTTGCCCTCTCTAATGTTGAAGTGGAAAGGCAATCAAAAAGAAAGAAAAGGTGATCGAGTACAAGTTTGAAAGTGTACAAAATTATAAGTTCGGGGGGTTAAATCACCTAAGGTCAGCTTCGAGCGAAAGTGATAATTTCAATGTGAGGGATGTACGATGAAGACTTCTCTAGTTTCACTTGCTTGACTTCGTATGTCCTTGCCTTCATTCGAGCCGTGAACCTTCATTTGGAGCCATGAACCTAGCCCGTTTATCGCGCGATACATTGGCAAACCACAAAGTCATATTTGATCCCTAAAGAGTAGCCGGGTTGACAGCTTTGTTTAAATATGCATATGAGTGTCCCTTGTGCAGAAATTTCATCTTAGTATCATTGATTTATATGTGGTTAGTGACCCTATAAAATATTCCTAATTTTGGGTGACAATGTGATCTCTCATATTTCATTCATCATTCAGGCTGAGGTGGAAAATTCAGGTTAGATGCATTAATGTGACCGTAATTGCATATTCTTATTGGCACTTATTTAGCATATGTAAGTGAGAATCAGAGACTTGCTTATCTGATAACCTTGTATGTAGTGAGAACATATCAAAAATATTTTATCTTGATTGTGTTTATTTGTTGTGAGTAATTTTGTTTTTTTTTGTTTATTTATTTTGTTTTACTCGAGGACGAGCAAAAGATAAGCTTGGGGGTATTTCGATGGATGTGGTTTTACCTATCCAAAAGATATATTTTCTAGCTTATTTCGTGCTCGAAACCCGAGAATTTAATGTAGTTTGTAAGAGCTGAAAGTACGGGGTTCAAGTGCAACAATGTTGAAAACTTATATTTGGAGCGCACTGGTGTGCTTCTTTTGGATCAAATTGCACCTTGGAAAAATTTGGGACAAAACGGAAATTTGGAAGTTCAAGGGACCAAATTGAAATTCTTGGAAGTTCAGGGACTAAATTGGAAATATGGAATTTTTTGGACGAATTTGATATATGTACCCGCGGTTAAAGTTAAAAATAAAATCTCAAAGTGGCTGTGCATAAAAAGAATTTATTATAGCTTACAAAGTGCGACGCAAAATAAAGGACTAAACTGATACTAAATGGTATTAATGGTTGCTAGCCAAGGAAATGGCCGCCGGCCAGAGCAAGGGCCGCTGGGCCAAGGACTCGTTGGGGCCGCGGCCTACAGAAAATGGGGCCACCGTAAGGCCAAAGACGTACAAAGCAAGATGTGGCCAAAAGTCGCCAGGCCGAGGAATTCAAGGCCAATCAAGCGCACGTTCCGGTCCAGTCGGGCGTATGCCTGGGAATATCCAGACGGAGTAATAAAGCGTACACCTAGTCAAAGCTGGCGCGCGCCCGGTACGTACTGGACGAGATGCAGCCAATTTCCTTATTTTGGACGGATTCTAAAGATTTTCTGCGCATTTGCACTGATAATCACCACTGGGATTTCGAGAGATCTTCTATTTTGACTAGGATTTTGACCTTAATTTTGTTTCCAAAAAGGATTTCCACCTCCCTCCTCCTATATAAACAACTCCTAGACTAGTTTTGTATCATATTTTTATTTTTTATTTTCTTGGGATCTTTGGATCTTTTATTCTTTTATTTTCTCTATATTTTTAGTTTAGGTTTTTATTTATTTATGAAGATGAAAGAACAAGGTTTTGCTTTATTTATTTTAATGGTCATTCGGAAATAATTTCTATTTTATTCATGGATTGAGGTGAGTAACAATTTGATCTTTTATGCTAAGGTTTTAATTCTTTCTATTTCTTTTTCGTTCTTGTTCTTCTCAACGGTTTTAATTATTGTCTTGAGATCAATCGCATTGACCTTTATGGAATATACTTTTTGACCTCTTGAATTTATTTGGGTATGAATTATTTCACTTCTTGCGTGGATGATTTGTAATTTGACCATTTGCTGGTAAGAATATATTCAATCGAGGACTCATGAAATCAAACGAATCTAGGTTCCATTGTTCTTAAGTTTTTAATTGAATTCTTGAATGTTTTTATTAATCTTGCGGAATATATGAATAAGATAGAGTTATTAGGGTTTTTTGATGTTCTTATTGACCTTGCAGAATATATTAACATCTTAACCCTCAGTTTTTGTGAACGAACCCAAGAATGAGATCAAAACATTTTTACATAAATATAAAAGCATAAAGTGATAATTGTTATGATCCCCAATCCATTAAACTTTTGTTTCTTATTATCTTTAATTTATTTATTTTGCTTTCTTAGTTTTATAATTCAATCAAATCAAAAAACCTTTTTCCCTTTTGTTTCAAGCACTAATTAAATCAACTTGAAAGTTAAAGCACACGAGTCTCGTCATGCCCGACCCTTACTTTTGTATATTGCTACTGGAGCAACTTGTACACTTGCAAGGTATTTTTATTACATGCTGGAATCTTTATCCATCACTCCGGCTCTCAGGCTCAAGGCTATACATGTCAAGTGGAAGGTGTCGACTATGACGAAACCTTTCGCACTCCGCGGCTGTGAATTTGAGTCAATAAGACTTTTATTGGCCATTGCTTGTTTTCTTAAAATCACATTGTTTCAAATGGACGTCAAAGTAGCATTTTTAAATGGATACTTAGATGAGGATATATATTTTAAGTTGAACAACCAAAAGGCTTTGAAGATCCATTTCAACTCGCATTCATGTGTATAGACTTGATAAAAGCTCTTTATGGGCTGAAGCAAGCACCACGTGCATTGGTATAGTAGAGTTAACTAGTTTTTTAATTACTAGAGTATGGTTTTACTAGGAGGAGAAGCAGATAGGACTTTATTCATTCTTAAACATGGAAAAGAACTTGTCGTGAGTTCAAATCTATGTTGATGACATAGTATAGTGGACTCTACATCAAAAGACTTTGCTTAAATGATTTTGTAGAGAGCTACGACATCAACATTTGAAATGAGCATAGATGGGGGAACTTAACTTCTTTCTAGGCATCGCAGGTTAAGCAATCAAGTGAAGGGATTTTCATCTCCCAAAGCAAATATGCAAGGAACCCAGTGAAGAAGTTTGGGTCAGAAGGTTCGTAAGAGCCTGCAAAATTCCTATGGGCACTTCTCTCAAGCATTGAAAAAGATCAAGTGCTGAGAAGATGTCGATCCAACCCTATATCAAGTTCCATGATTGGTGGTAGCCTCCTTTACCTTACTTCTAGTCAGTCCCGATTTGATGTACAAGGTGTGTATGTGCTAGATACTCAATCCAATCCTAAAGTGTCTCACCTAAATTTCCGTCACAGAAAAAGATCATTAAATATGTATCCTGGAACTGGGCTGATTTCCAGTGGATTTGCATATAAGAAAGATACTAATACTAATTTAGTAGGCTTTAGTGACTCGGATTGGGCAAAGGGATATGGATGATAGGAAAAGTACAAGTGGGGGTGTTTTTACTTGGGAAATAATTTAGTATCATGGTATAGTAGAAAACAAAAATTGTGTTTCATTATCCACAAATCCGAATCGTAATATGTAGTGTACTACTGGGTAGTTGTTGTTCACAACTAATTTGGTTAAAACACATGCTTGCATTGATTATGGTCTTCATAGTAATATGTCAATCTTATACCGTGATAATTTGAGTGCTATTAATATTTCCAAAATCCCGTACAACACTCCCGTACTCAAACATATTGACATCCGTCATCATTTTTTAAGAGATACATGGTAGATAAAAAGATAATAAATATAGAGCATATTGATACAAAGTATCAACTTGCCGATATTTTCACTGCAAAACCCTTTAGGACCATGATAGATTCTCTTAGTCTAAAGAGATCTCTTGGTCTTTGTATTCTCTAAAAAATGTCCTCTCATTTGTAAGGTGTTACCATGGGGTGCCGATATCACCCGGGGTAACACATGTATACTAGTACATATTTTTTTGCTTGTTTGGTTTTATTTTTCTCGTGGCCGTTGCAGGATTCTTATAGTTCTCTGAGCTTCTGAGAGTTCTCACAGCTGCACATGCTGACTCCTTTTTATTGTGGTAGGATAACACCCCGAATAAATATTAACTTGATAAAACTCCCTTTGTGCTTCAAAGCGACAAAGTCACTAATGTTGGTATGTGATAAATAAAAAGGCAAAAGAGGGCAAATCTTATACCTCATACTTATTCTCTTCTGAGTTTTCTTCCTGTGGCACCGTGCTGTCACAGCGACGATGCACTCTTTGCCAATGAGAATGTGATGAAGTGATTTTATGCTTAGTATTAGGGACAATGGAGCTCACTACTACAAAGCAAAAATTCTACTTGAAAGGCATATAATCAAATGAAACTTACACTTGAAATAAGACTGGGCACTCTAAGCTCATTACTACGATGCTTCCTTGTTTAAAGAAGTGTAGAAGAAGTTTTATAAATTGCTATGCCTCTGTGGTTCCTAACAAGCTTGTTATGCCTCAAGTGTTTGAAAAATGGCTAAGCTTGTTATGCCTCAAGTGTTTGGAAATGAATATATTTATCAAGGGAGTTTTCTATCATAACGTGTTATCCTAGGTGTTACCATCATTGCCATTAACATATTTGTGGTAATGCGCTAGTATTATTTTTTTATTTTTCTTATTTTCGGTTTTGTTGTTTAAGTTTTTAAAACTTTGAAAGTCTTTTTTTATTGTTTAAGAGTTTACAAAGTTTGAAAAAGTCTCTTAACAAACCTAGTTTATCTTTTAGTAAACAATCTCAAATAACTAAGTCCTAAAATTGTAGGGATTTGATTTTCAAAACCATTTTGGACTTGGTATATATTTGTTTCGTGTTTATTATTTTTTTTATTTCCTTTGCTTTTTTTTATATATATATTTAAAAAATCTGAAAATTAAAAATTTGAAAAATTAAAAAAAAAAAATTCAAAATAATGGCCGGATGTTTTTATTTTGTGTGAGGAATTTTGTATTTGATTTATTCTTTGTGTCCTAGAAAATAGGGGGAGTAAATTATAAATGTAGTTATTTTTGTGTGGCTAGAAATAAGGGAGGTTAGGTAAATATTTAAAATAAATATTTTAGTGGCTAAAAAATAGGGGAGGTTAATTAGAGATAAATGAGTAAGTGGGATAAGTCTTGTCAAATTAAATCCTAACTTAATTCCTATTTTTTCTCTCTATCTCTCTAAGCCAACGCCTCATCCCTCTCTCTCTCTACACGGTAAATACCCCCTCCTCTGTCACCATCACTCTCCTTTTCAAACCTTCCAAAATCAAAACCTTTCAAAATTCCAAAACCTTCCTAAACCCTAACCATGGCAACCCCGTCCAAGAAGCAATCCGCCCCTTTGGAGGTCTCTCCGGGTGTTGGTTCAAGCGGTCCTAGTCTAATGGACACTTCAACCACCCCTCTTAATGTGTCTCCGGCAATGACAATGTCGGTGGATGATCCTCCATTGGTGTCAACAATGGCGCAACCCTTGCCCATTGTGACATTACCACCTCTTCCACCCGTTCCGTCAACCAAAAAGACCAAAAGAAAAGCCATCGCTCACAAACCCTGCTCATGTCGCCAAAAAGAGGAGCTCGAGTAGGCTCACCGCAACGAGGAACAAAGGTACTTCAAAATCCAACACATCTTCCGATCCAGCTTGAAGTTTCGTAAGAATCCTCTATTGGTCTCTCCTCGGCTCATGTTTCGGATGAAGACTTCCACGCCGAATGTCAAAAGAGCCAATCAGAGACATTTGAAGATCGGGGCTTCGAGAATGAAGAGCCTCTATATGAAGTTGTGAAAAGAAACATTAAAGGCAAAGGCAAAGCTGTTGGCCACAAAGATGTTGCCTGGGAAGCCAAGCAACACTCAAGGTAACATCCTCTCTGTTTCTAAAGCTTCTAAGTCTTCTATCAGCTGAAGTTTGCTTCTCTATTCCCCGAGTTCACCGATTTTCTTGAAAAGAGTTTGAAGATGTGAATGTTGCTATTCCCAAAAAACCCTTACTTTTCATTGAAATTTTATCGAAAGGAAAATATGGAGTTTTGGTTGAAACATAATGTGACACGAAAATTTTCAAAGAAAAGCACATTGACGAGGTTGATTTCAAAAAGCATGGTGTATTTCAGCCTTGGAGGATAGAAATTTTTTGAAATCTAACTTGCACCCTTCGAATTTTATCGTTGAAGCTATTGTCAAAATTTCTATGCCAACCTTCATGCCAACCTAGATTAAATGGAGAAGTCCGATCAATTTGGAAAGGTGTTTTTTAAGGAACAAAATTTTTTCTATTACACCTTCTTTGATCAACAAAACTTTGGGACTCCCAAATTTGGATGATTGATGGTCCTATTGTTCATAAGGATGAAATTAGCTAGGTTTATCTCTCATAATGTCGTGCATGTAATGGCCACGTAACTCCAAATCCCAAAACCAAAGTTCATTTTCTTGCTTCCCGTCTCTACTTCACTCTCCTTCACGTGCTTCACAAGCTTGTGATTTTTAATTGGGTTCCTAGCAACCAATGAACAATATGTGACTTTGCAAATGAAGCCGATATATTGTACAAGTTGGGGAAAAATCAAAGGGTGAATTTTGGGGTAGAGTGATCTTTCGGCACTTGGCTTCTCATGGGTAAAAGAATAGGATATTTCAATGTTTCCATACCCTTCCTTGATATTTCAAGTCTTAAAAAGCTCAGTAAAATACCCATTTGAGGAGTCGGATGTGTACACACATGTTTGATCTCTATGCTTATAGATACTCAAACTGACTAAGAAGAACACTAAGAGGTGTAAGGTACACCGGTGATCTTCCTTGGTCAAAGATAAATGAATTTGGGTCAATGTGGCTAAGCGGTTCATGCTAAGGGTGTTACTCTATACTGTTACCCCGAATGTTACTCCAAAATCTCCAAGTTTTTCGTGTACGTATGACAGCCACTTCATGTTCTTGCTAATGTGTACAATTTGTTGCGGAATGCTTCACCAACACAAATACCAAAGACCAGCAGCCATGGCTTTCTCCACAAAACAAACTACTACCATTGGCACGAGATTGTGCAAGGTCAGACTAAGCTCAAGGGAAATTATCGAAGCCGAGTTTATTCGGCAGTGTTTCTTCCCAAACCGGGGGAGATGACATAGTGCGCCGATGGAGCCGGGTCCGAGTGGTGGTGGTGTTAGCAGATGCCATGGTGCCGCCGCAGATGTTACCGAAGGTGCCGCTTTAGATGCCGGAGATGAAGAAGGTGGATGAACAGTGAGGAAGAAGATTTGCCGGGATGGACGAGCAAGAAGAATGTGCAGTACAAAGAACATCGCCCTCGAAGGTCGATGTTGCCACTCTCATGGTTATGGTACAGATTTTTGGTGGTTGAAAAACAATTTTCTTTTTATGTTTTTATTCGAACATGTCGTTCCGAATACTTTGGTGGTTTTGTTTTATTTGCTTTTCGTTTTTAAACTTCTGTAGGTCAAGTTTGAACTTGAAGTAGCTTAAGAGCTTTGCTTTTACCTTTGGTACTTCTGAGCTCGGTCTCGGGAGAGGAAACGCCGTTTCTCCGCTCAAGGCGGAGAAACTGCAAGGCGTTTGTCGCTGGCTACATGTACTTGAAAGGCCAGGCTTCCGATATCACTTTCACTTCCGGATGATCCTGCAACATATTGGAATACGGATATCCGTGGCTTTCTGGAAAGGATATCCGTAAACCAAAATATTTTTTCGGATATTCTTTCCAAAGCTCCTGATATCTCGCAACGATTGAATATGTGATAGTCCGTGCCTTGAAAATGATAGCTCGTAAAAATATTTGGCTCGGATATCCTTTCAAAGCTTCGGGATATCCATATTCAATGCTCCTGATATCCGAAGCTTTCGAAAGCGATATCCAAATTGGTTACATGGCTAAGCATGTCAGCGCGACAAACGCTTGCCCCATTTCTCCAGATAAGCCGACGAGAAACGCGCTTCTCCCCCATTTTGTGTTGGTATCTTTTAGGTTGCTAGTTATTTCGAAAACTTATTTTGGAAAAAAATGTTTTGATAACTAGTATTTTTGGTGATAAATCATCAGTAGTTGTTAATTCCTGGATTATGGGTAGATGATAACTATGAAGTTGTTCTCCGTATGGCTAACAATATTTTATTGGCAGGATCAAGATTCTTTAGAGTTTGAGCTTGAAAAGAAATTATAAATTATGGGG